>JANHAO010007076.1:0-20570 GCA_026873985.1 Saraca asoca
CTCTCTTTCTTAACTATGAAAATCAAAGAAATCTCTGAGCTTTACAAGATTATCTTCTTCCTCATCATCTTTCTAAATCAAATTGGTTAAAGATCAAATTCTATAGATTTCATAGAGGATAATTGAGATTTTCATCTCAATTTGGTATTGCAATTTTATCTCTATCTTGTTCTTTTGTTTTTGAGATTTCTAGGTGTTGTAGAAATCTTGTTTAGGTTTATAAGAGCTTGTATTAAATCTTCTAGGTTAGTAAGATCCCTACAAATTCTTGTGTTGTAAATTGAATTGGCAATTCAGGAGCTTAGTAATCCTAAAGTTTTTCTTTTAATTCAAGAGATGATCTGGTTAAGGATTATCGAAGTGGAGTGGACTTCATCTATGATTTCAAGTGAAGTTGAACCACTTTAAAAATTATGGTCTTGCTTAATTTTTCTCCTACACTTCTACATTTCATTATTGCACAACATCTATACAAGATATTGATCTATTATTTACACAATCGGTCATTTAAATTTCAAAGAAATTAATTAGCTACATTAACTTTTCAAGAAGACAGGTTTTAATTATGGTTTATACACATTCCCTTAAAGGAATAAGGGAAAGATCCCATTGTTATCTATGTTTTAATCTAATTTGTGGAACCTGGCAATTGGTTTGAGATCAAAACACACTATCTTGAATTAGTTTAATGGTTATGGATTTATGTCTAAAATTTTGTTATGAGTTGGACTACTTTGAAAAGCTATCTCAATTTTTAGCCCATAACTTGAGCTAGGAATCAAATTTTTATGTAAGTTTAAGGCCATTAGACTCCCAAGTGACAAAATTACATTTCATATAAAGGAACCCATGCCACTTAAGCCTCCTTCCAACCTTAATTAGCTGCTCAATCAAAAGGATATGTAGTAAACCTATAAATACTTAGCTAAGCCATAATTGTAATAACTTTTAGAATCATTTGCACATTGTCTCTATTTTTGGAAAGAGAGGAGCTCTACTAGGGCAAGACTCTAGCCCTAATTAGGCTTCTTATTTCCTTTTATTTTTATTTTTTATTTTTACATTAATGCATAGCTAAACTTTCATTTCAATTGAAGGGAAATTCTACATCAATTCTTTTGTTGCTTGTGAGACTTGCTTGCAATTCCAGTTTATTCCTAATTTGATTCTCTTGATCCTCTATTTTAATGGTAATAATTGCTTTGGATGATTAATTAAAGTGACCAATTAATTAATTGTTCATTTTGATTTATTGTTAGTTAAATTTCCATAAGCAATTTGTTGTTGTTTACAGCTATTTGGTTAGAGTAGCAATAGGATTTTGTTTTGCTATGTCAATTTTTTTAGAGAATTAGGAGTAATTAGTTGATTTAATGCTAGGGTAATATCTTGGTACTTTTAGATCTTAATGCTATTGGTGAATTGTTTGAGATGTTGGGCTTTAATTGATTTAGCAATAAAGGTTAATCAAGTGCTAGGCTTGGTTAGCCAATTTAGGAAGAAATTAGCAAGAATTAGTCAGGTGATGGCCTTAATTAGTTTCTTGGCTAAGCAGTCAAAGAGAGAATGAAACAGTAGTGTCAAGGATCAATCACAAAATTTATTGCAAGAGTCCCTTAGATTGAGCTTTCTCATTTGATTTTCCCTTCTATTTTTAATTCTATTTGCTTTGCATTTAAATTGTCTGATTAAATTCCTATTCTAATTAGATAATATCCAACCCCTCCCATTTCATTCTACAAACACAAAGAAATAAATCACTAGTCTCTGTGGATTCGACCTAGACTCACCCTAACTATTAGCTTAGGTAGTTTAGCATTATCTTTGCTAGTCTTGACAACCGTCACAAAATTTTGGAAAGTCACATAGAATTAGTTGATTGATTTTGAAATAAATGATGACTAGTTTCTATAATAGATTGATTGTGAAGTTTGATGATGAATCAAATTAGTCAACTTATTTGAATTAAAAATTAATTAAATAACTTGTAACTCACCTTGAATGTTACTTAAGTTTTCTATAAGATTTAATTAGTTACATAGGATTGAAATTAGGGAATTTTGTTTCTTTTAGAAGGAGAAGGAGGCACCCAAGCATGAAGCATGGTAGAAGGTGCAAGTCATGAAAATTATTCCCTTTTATGGCTCAAGGGAATAATTTAAGTTGACCCATAATTATCCTATATAAGTCATGCATGCATGTTATTTATATATATGATATATAATGATGTACGTATGACATAGACTAGTAAAAGTATACATGCTTAGAATTTATATGTATGATATAAATGGGATGTATGTATGACATAGACTAGTTCATGAGACCTCTAACAGTTAAACCCCAAACTAATTTAAAATTCCCTCACTAATAAAAGTTGCATGTTAAGATCATGGTCAAATGCTACCTATCAAAATATTGGTAACTAGAAATTGATTTCATGATAACTTGCTGGCTTCCATCAAGGTTACACTTCATCTTTCATGTTATTATTATTTGAAAATATTCTTAATTGATGTTTTCAACTTAACAAACATGTATGGTTTGGAAGGACCTTCCTTGATTGACTATATAATGTTTGGATGTAATTATGTTTCACTTTGAACATTATTAACAAGGAATTGTTAATGATGTTTAATGTGATGGATAATAAATGACAGATTTGTCAACCTAATAATTAGGAGTTACATGGAGATGTAATTGACAATGAGTTGTCTACCTAGTCTAATTTATTTGGATTCCTTGGCCTCCTCAAGTTCAGGTAAATTAAACCATGATCCTAACCTACTACGATTATCATCCAAAGTGATAATCTGATTCTAAGAAAGAGGGTCATTAAAATTGAAAAAAATAGTAGAAGTTTATTTTATTAAATGCATATAAAATGAATTTTTTTACTTAGATATTAATTCGCTCTATTCTTATTGAAGGATGTTCAAAATGACAAATAACATCTCCTTAAGAAGTATTCTAACTAATGATTAGCTTACCGGTCTAAACTACATGCTGGTTCAACTTAAAGATTCTCCTTAACTAAGAAAAGATAGCCTACGTCCTTGAGAAGACCCTTCTATACCTTCATCTAAAGGTTCAAGAAAGTATGATAGCTTTGACTTTGATACTTGAAACAAGTGGAAGATGCTAAACAAGCAAAATGTCTAATACTACCTTTAATGTCTCTTGAGCTTTAGAAGCAACATGAGAATATGACACCCTCTTATATAATCTTGCATTTGTCAGATTTATATAAAGGGTGTGCTCATATTGAGAGATATCAGGTATCTCAGGAATCGTTCAATTATAAGATGGCTAAGGGTTCATTTGTTATAACTCATGTGCTAAAGATGATTAGGTTAATAGAGAGATTGGCACAACTTGACCATGTGATCAATAATGATCATGTAGTGAACATCATATTGCATTCTCTTCCTAAGTCATTTTGGCAATTTGTCATGAATTTCTTCATGAATGACATAGAAGTCTCTTTAGAAAAGTTACTTAACATGCTTACAGTTACTAAAATGACTTTTAAGAAGGAACAACATATACTGATGGTCAGTACCTCTTCTAAGCCTAAGAGGAGTTCTAAGGCTATAATTGCAATTGAAAATTTAAAGGAGACATATAGAAGAAGAAAGAGAGTGCTCCCAAAGGCACATGTTAACATTACAGTGTAGAAAGCCATTGGAAGGGAACTATAAAGCTTATCTCAAGACCATGAAGTAGAAAAAGCTTAGAGAAGCTTCTACTTCAGGTATGATTGAGATAAATTTGTCTTATTGTTTAACTAATTCTTGGATATTAGGTACTAGTTGTGGCTCACATATTCATAGCAATGTGTAGAAACTAAGAAATAGTAGAAAGCTATAGAAAGGTGAAGAGGACCTACACTTTGGAAATGGAGCAAAAGTTCCTACTATTAGTGTTGGAACCTACCTTTTAAAATTGCCCATGGGTCTGATTTTAGAACTTGATAATTGTTATTATGTTCTTACAATTTTTAAAAATATTATTACCATTTCTTGTTTAGACCAAGAGGGATTTTTTTTTTACGTATAAGAATAAAAGTTATTCATTTTCCTATGGTGCCATGTTTTATAGTAATGGCAAATTAATTAATGGATTGTATGTTCTAGAACTAAGACAAGAAAACTTAATAATCACAAATAAGAAACCAAAGATTAGTGAATCCATAAAACTATCCTATTTTTCACATTATAGACTTGGTCATATTAATAAAACTAGACTAAAAAATTTACATAAAAAAGGATATTTGGATCCATTCAATTATGAATCATATGTAACTTGTATATCATGTCTCATTAGGAAAATGGCTAAGAAACCCTTTATTGGAAAGTAAAACATGCCAAAGAAGTGCTAGAATTGATACATGGTGATGTATGTGGTCCAATGACTACTATAGCTAGAGGAGGAGTTTCCTACTTCATAACCTTTACCGATGATTATTCTAGGTATGGGTATCAAGACACTTAAATTAGATTGAAGTGGAGAGTACTTGAGCGAAGAATTTATGTATTACTTTAAACAATTTTGGATTCTCTCACAATGAACTCTACTTGCAGAACCACAAATGAATAGTATTTTAGAAAGGAGAAATCATACCTTGCTTGACATGATATGTTTCATGATGAGCTTTGCAACTTTACCTATCTCTTTTTAGGGCTATAGTTTGGAAATTGATGCATATATCCTTAATCATGTCCTTTCAAAATCTGTTGATAAGATACTATATTTGTTGTGGTTTAGGTAGAAACCAAGTCTTTCACATGTAAAGATTTAGGCATGTTCTACTTATGTGAAGCAGATCATCATAGACAAGTTTAGATCTAAGAGTGATAGATGTCTATTTGTGTGATACCCTAATGAAACAAGGGGTTACTACTTTTACCACCCTATTAATCAAAAGGTGTTTATCTCAACAAATGTTGACTTCTTGGAAAAAGAGTTTATCATTGAAAAGGCTAGTAGGAGTAAAATAGAACTTGATGAAATTCAAGAGCCCCAAAATGGCATAGATCATATAGTTGAGGATGAGCTTGAACAAGTATCTCAAGAGGTTGACATAACTAATCAAGCTCACAATACATATGTACTACAAAGTTCTAGTAACGAACATCAGGAACCTAAAAGATATAGTTTTCTCTTTACACAGGAGAATGACAATGAGCCTACTAGTTGCCAGAAAGCAATATTGAATATTGATTCCTTGAAGTGGCATCAAGCTATCAAATCTAAAATGGATTCAATGCAATGGAATCAAGTATAGGACTTGATCAATGCACCCAAAGGAATAAAATCCATCTAGTGCAAGTGGGTCTTTTAAGGAAAGACTAATGCAGATGACAAGATTCAAACCTACAAGGCAAGGTTAGTGGCAAAAATTGTAATGCCTCGAATTTTTTAAAATTTATTTTGGCAATAAAATTGCTTTTCAAAAAAAAGTTGAAATGGGTAAATTAAAAAAAAACTTTCAAGAAATTCAAAACTATAAATCTAGAGCCATGAGAGGCCTAAACATAGTAAAAATAGACTATATGAAATTTTAGAAATATTCCAGTGGTTGAATTCCTGTCACAGATGTTTAAAGAACAAAATTTATGTGCTTGAGAATTCAATTTCTAGAAAACTTTGAAAATATTGAAACTAAGGTTATGAATATCAAATGAGCACAAATTAGAGTCTTTATGAAGGTATTCAATTTAACTAATTTATATTATAATTTCATGGTCATTGGTGATTGATAAGTATGTTAAATTTAAGCTTAAAATGGAAGAAATATGAAAATTACTAAAAAAGGAAATAGTCAATTTATAGTTATTAGGAAGTTGACTTACTTTTCCCTATTATACCCTTCCTTTAGCCAGCTTACTCTTCTTCTTCCTAGATTGCAAAACCCATGCAATCTCTTCTTCTCTAAGCTTGACACACTCTACCTGCTTTTACTCTCTCACTCATCAAGTAAATCCACCAACCTTCCTTGTTATTTTCTCAAATTTTTATTATTGATTCCTCTCTTCTTCCTCTTCATTTTGACATTAAAATTATGTTGATTCATTTAGTATAATTCAAGTTATGAATTTTTTAAGTTTATAGTCACCATTCATGTTACTATTCACTTTAAGAACCCCATGCAAATTTGCTAAAGTTTTAGAGCTCAAATCTTATGTATTTAGTATATTTCTTTGTAATGAAACCATAATTAAATGATATATAAGTGTTTGCTGAAAGAAAAACATTGAAATAGCTAAGAAGCTATTAGATCTTCTATTTGTTTATGAAGAATGTTGAAGATTTTTAGTGAGATCAATAGTGATCTTGTGAATCCAGCCCACTTGTGAGTAATTTTCACCAATCTTGTGAATTATAGTGTGATTCTTGCTTGTGATCTATGGATTTTTGGTCCTACTTGATGAAATGGGTTTCTTGTGATTATGTGGCAAAGCTAGAGGCTGAATAAATTTGAGGATATAATGATTAGTTTTCTGTTGGAATAGTTAAGTTATATGCATGTTTGTGCTCTCAAAACATGTTGAGTTGAGATCCTATAGTGTAAGGTTGAATTGGAAGTTGCTTCCTTTGTTTTTCTATTGTTTTCCTGCATATTCCTGCACATGTGAGTCAAATCATAGCTTTTTGAACTAAACCCATGATCATGCTTGCAAAAACCCAGTAGTTTTGCTCTTACGATTTGAATCAAAATTTGAACTAGATTTATGTGATTCAAATTGATCTTTCCTACCTAGTTTTTCAATTTCAATTGTAATTCTGATCACATTTGAACTTAGAATTTCCAAATGGTTGTACATTTTGGGGAGTAGACTTGCATATTCAACTGAATTCCCTTGAGTTAAATCGGGCCCTTCACAATTGAATTTTTCGATTCAAATCACAATTCTAATCGTACCTCCAGAAGTTTTTACATTATTTGGCTCAATATCACTTCTCTCTAACATATACCACATTTCCTTTGATTTAATCTCATAAGAACCCTAATTAATTCAAGTATAATAATTAAGATATCCTAAGAAAATAACTCATAAGCTAATATATACAATGATATCTAAATAATAAATTCAATGGCTAATATAGATATGAAATAAGAAAGTATGGCATGATTGTGAATGAATGTAATTGTTATTATACAATTACTATGAGTAATTTTGTTGTATAAAGTGTGATAATTGACATGAGATATGGAATGGTGTATGACTCATAGATGATGATGAAATGCTTGAAAATTCCCCATAAGACATAGGATGGTAAATGATGACAATGAGATTTGTTAATAGGTTAAGATAAGATATATTAATCGAACCCCAAATCTACACATTCCAATATGGCGACTAGTATAAGGTGGGTACTGGAGGGCAAAGGTTAGGTTTATGCCAAATAAGGCCAGATCGAAGTAAAAAGGAGATTTATATTTATTATTATGTATTGTTTGACCTATATTGTTGCTATATGGAATGTTGAGATATGATATTATAAGATTGAAATGCATAATGAGCCAAAAATGATGGCTATGGCTATGAGCACCCCACTTGGCATCATGCGCTAAAAAAATTTATGATGTGCATTTCTATAGAGGTGAGTCTCTAATATTTAGTTTTTGTTTATGAAAAACTATATGAGAAATGGCTATCCAATTATGGTACGGATGCACATATATATACCTATTGTTGTTTGATGAATTCAAAGTTTGGTATGTATTATTCATTGAGCCTCAGATTCACTCTTCTATATATATATATATATATTTTTCAAATTCTCAAGATATAGCTGCTAAACTTACTTCTAAAAGGTAAGATGGATAATGACCCCATGGAAATAACTGCTGACACCTTCACCACCACTATAGATAGCTGGCTTGGCATGTATGAGATTAAAGTGCATTATATAGTTATTCTTAATATGATAGGCTATGAGGTTCTTTATGAGGTGGAGATCATTCCTCTATAACCCTTAAATGTGTTATTAGTGATGGCCTTAGGACAGTTTGATCCTTGAGGATCCTCCCTCATGTTCTTTTTACTAACCTTTGAAAAATTGTATATAGTAGGGCCATAAGGTTCTTGAGGACATATTAGTCTAACTTATACTTTTGATTCTTTTCATGTTATATGTTAAACTAACTTTTGTTTTGCTTATCCTTAAAAAGGATATATGGGGTGTTGAAGATGAATGACCTATAAAACTGGCCAGTGAATTTGATTAAAAATGTTTGATAATTTTTGAAATAAACAAAAAATGAAAGATATATGATAATTAGGTTATAGGCTAGTGATTATCAATTGAGAGATTGATATGCATGCCAATCATGGCCAAGACTTTGGGTTGGGACAAAAGTTTATAAACAATTTCAATGAGTTCATTATGAAAAAACAATCACTAGTTGCCAAGTTAAAGTCCATTGGGATTTTAATTGCAATAGCTGCTTACCATGATTATAATATTTGGCAAATGGATGTCAAAATAGCTTTTCATAATGAAAACCTAAAAGAGGATAAATATATATGATATAACCTGAGGGTTTTATGTCTATGACCAAACCCCACAAGGCATGCAAGCTAAAGAAGTCCATTTATGGACTGAAGCAAGTTTCACAAAGTTGGACCATACATTTTGATGAAGTAGTCAAATTGTTTCACTTCATCAAAAATATTGAAAAACCATGTCTTTACAAAACGGTTATTGTTCTACGTAGAAGACATATTACTTATAGGAAATAACATTCACATGTTGCAATCTATTAAGTTATGGTTATCTAAGACATTCTCCTTGAATGATTTGGGAAAAGCAAGCTTCATCCTAGATATGAAGGTCTATAGAGATAGATCTAAAAGGTTGCTTAGCCTCTCCCAATCCATGCACATAGTGAAGATGCTAAAGAGGTTTAGCATGGATAGGTTTATGAAATGGTTCTAACTCATGTCTGGTGGTGTTCACTTGTCTAGCAAGGAGTGTCCTAAGATTAAAAATTAACAAAAACACATGAATAAGATTCCCTATACATCAGCAATAGAATCAATTATGTATGTCATTCTATGTACACCACAAAATTTCTCCTATGTACTAAGTGTGACTAGTAGATATCAAGCCAATCCAATTGAAAAACACTAGAGTGCAGTCAATTCCATCCTTAAGTACTTGAGATGAACTAAGGATATGATCTTGATATATGAGGAGACCCTAATTTAAGAATTAAAGGCTTCACATATGCAAGCTTTCAATCAAGTTAGGATGATTACAAATCATAGTCAGGATTTATATTCACTCTTAATGGAGATGCAGTATGTTGGAAAGGTTCCAAGTTGTATAGTATGTTGGAAAGGCTTTCAAGTAAGAGACCATAATAGATTTAACAATTGAATTCCTTGCTACTTTAGAAGCAGCACAAGAAGATATTTGGCTACAAATGTTCTTCACATAATTAGTGGTAGTTCCTAACATCATTATATAGATAACAATGTAGCCAAAGTGTAAGCTAAGGAATTATATTCTCATCAAAGAACTAAAAATGTTATGAGGCATCACCATTTGATCAAAGAGATCATAGAGTGCAACAAAATAAGAATAAAATGGATTACAACAAATGACAATGTAGTTGATCCCTTAACTAAGGCTCTATCCCAACAAAAGCTTGAATGTATTTACAAAGAATCAATATTAGATATAAGGGTGATTGACTCTAGGTCAAGTGGGAGATTATAAGTATAAGATACCCTAGAAACAATTGTTGTAATAGCACAGATATTACATATCTTAACATATTTAATAAAATCTTATGTTTTGGCCTCTTTACCAATATAATCATGAATATGTATATGCTTGATATATATACTATCTTGGATAAAGTCCTTGAAGTTATGTTTGTATACAAATAAATTACAATGGAGATTATGATTATGAGATAATTTGCACATATAGTTATAATTTCTAATTAACCCTGGTTGTGGAATAATTGAGAAAATATGATATCAATTATTCATGAGTAAACTAGCATATGTTATGTCACATTCTTTGAAAGAATGCAGTGACTTGATATATAATTTGATATAGAGATATCTAGACAAATATATGGGTATCTGTTAGAGAACATATGACTAAATTGACCTACCTTGAGAAACCATATCGATTGTTACCATGTGTCAATGGACTTCTCATATGAACGGTGGTGTAAGTGATCCTTAGAGTTGAGATCAATATGGTATCCTATGTATGGAGTTATGTACTTTGATTTTATTCTAGGCTTACACTCTTCAACCAATAGGTACTGATAATTTTAGGCACACCACGAAGTACATGAAGGTAGTGATTGATCAAGATAAAATTCATCTTTCTTCATAACTATGGAAAGATATTCTAAAGATTTTTTGACAATTACCCTATGATCAAAATTATAGGCCAATGTATTGATTGATACATAAAAGGTGTTTTATGTATAATAAATCAATGGTGCATAAAAGGAGTTTTAAGTATGAATAATTATGAAATAGCACATGATCAACAAACACCCTAGATTCGAAGTCTATAAGGCTAACACTTGAACCATACCTTTAGTCTAAATAGAATATCAAGAGATGAAGGGATTGAATTGCACACTAACACCTTGTGATGAAAGGTTTGATTTCCAAATAAATCTATTCTTAGCATTTGGTTGGTCATGATGCTTTGTTAGAAGCCAACCAAGATCTTTGAATTTCTTTGAACAATTTAGAGAAACTGTGTTTGAATTGAAAAGGAGTTTTAATTCAATCAAGCTTAAAGAAGCTTCTAAAGGAATTCATTGCCAACTTTCTTAATGGGTCACACACAATACAATCACTTTGATCCAAAGTCAAAGGAAAGTTAGAATGCAAAATGTTATGAACTGAAGAGTTAGTTTCAATGAACATCTTGGAAATTGAAATGATTAATTAAGTGTTCTAATGTGATTAAAAGTGTTAATTAATCAAAAATTTATTGATTCTAATAGAGATTATATTTATTAAATAGTAGTAAATTTTAATAGTTGATATTCAAATGTTAAGGAACATTTATTTCAACATTAGAGGAGATCTAAAATAGAGGAATGGTTTCTAACTTTGAAATTGTTCTAAGTTAATTGAAAAAATTAAATGATGATTACAAAAGAAGAGTTTATGAGTATGGACTCATAAGAAAGTATTTGGACTCATTGGACACAAAAGAATGACCTTTAGGCTAAAGAATGTGGATGCCTTTGGCCTAGTGCAGCCCATCCACCTTGAGCCCATCCACCTTGAGTAGAAGGCACAAGCAAGGAGTAACCCTAACTTTTATGTCACACATTAAGCCTCCCCACTCCTATTTGTGCTCTAAACTCCTTTATCTAAAGATGAGAAAGGCCATACTGAAAAACCAAGAGTTTTAGCTCTAGCACATATATATGTTATGCACCAACTCTATCTTTATAATCTCATTCATCTCCTCTTTGCATTAAAACACTCAACCCAACCCTTATGAGTAACGATTCCTTAGACAGCTAGCACCTCTTAAGTTGAGTAGTTGAATTTCTCATTTTACAAGTCAAGTGAACATCATAAAAGCTTTGAATCAACTTAGTTCATATGGATCACTGTTGGTATTGGAGATCCAATCTAAAGAAGTTGATCGTGGGGCTTGTTCATGGAACTGCTTGGAGATCAAACTTAACGTTGGAGACTAAGGATTTTGAGAACAACCCTCTTGAAAGTATAATTTAAATTGTTGTTTTAAATTTACCTTACCTTTGAATTAATTTGCAAACAGTATGATCTAGGTTTGGAGAAAAGTTTTCAATTTTCACTACACATACTTGATGCTAATGATTGGCATATTTGATATGCTTATATCCATTTTTCCCAACATCTACAACCATTATGTTTTAAAGAAGAATGAGAAAATAACCTGAAGTTATATGAATCAAGCCATGATATTGTGGGTTAACTCTAGACCTCATACTACTATTGTTAAACTTGTCTTACACTTTACACTTTTAATTTTGACACTCTGAATATAATAAGTTCAAAGACAAAATTCCCTTTTCTTTCATGATAAAAAGCTTTGGTTAACTAATTAAAGGTTTTGTGTTGTGAATAATGAATGTGCTTCTGATTTCTAGGCAGAACGGCTCCACCTTTGAGATATTCTCATCCTATGCTCATAATCAAAAACATAGTAATAACACTAAAATCTTTTTTATTATTATTTTTTATTATAATAATTTGACTCTTCTTTTGCGTTTGCATCATCTTGGTAACGGCTGGCTGGAAAACTAAACTGCCAATTTGGCACACCACTTTCTACGGACATGACATATAGCAGAGATCACACTTTTTCTCTTTGTTATTATTTCACATCCTTTGTAGTCCTCGAAAGAGATAAATGGTCCACTTTAGTGGGCAATAAGAAAGAGTTTCACATTTTATTCTGCTCTTCAAACTATAATTAAAGCAAATCTCCATCTACTGCCTGATTAGTTTCAATCTATCCCCACTAAGTTTGTAATTTTTTTTTTTTATAGCAACTTCAACCAGATCAAAGAATGATAATAAACATACAAATCCAATAGAGAAAGAGAAGACTTAACAAGACAATGATTAGAATTGAATAAACAATGAATGATAATAAACAACACTTGAAAATCTTTCGATCAAATCGAAGATTACAAAATATTAACACTAAAATGGAAAGTACTTATGAAGCAAAAAAATAAAAATAGAGCATCAAATGACAGAAAATGTTATTTTGATGTTCAAATTCCTGAACCTTCAAAAAAATAAAAATAGAGCATCAAATGACAGAAAATGTTATTTTGATGTTCAAATTCCTGAACCTTCTAATCCTCAGTCTTGACAACAAAATCCCCCAATGCAATCCACTCCAAAACCAAGCAAATCAGATAACACAATCCAAAAGACCAAAACCCTAGTTAAAAAATATGATTAAAAACAAAAACGTAAAACAGAAAGGTGTCAACTAGGTTTGATACTTTGATCAAATCAGAGCATGGCAGATCGAAGAAGGGGCATAACTAAGACTTGGACAATAGTAATTAAAATACTAGTTTTCCTTGTTATGAAATTTGCCTAAAGTACAAACTCTCATGCCAAGATCTCTATGCATTGACCTTAAAGAAAAACTCTTAAATAAAATAGGATTTCAACTTCACCAAAATATTTCAATCTCCTTCATTAAAAAAAAAAAAAGAAAAAACAAACTAGTTATTATATTGTTGTGGATGAGTTTTGGTAATTGAAACTCAATATTTTCTACATGCATTGACTTAAGACATTTCTAACCTTGAGAAGTTTCCACAGCCCCAAGCATTGAAACTGCGAGTGCTCTCTCTTACTTCTTTTAATCCAAACACTGTAAAGTGTAACAAAATAGACTTGTAAAATGGACAAAAGCTTGATAGCGAGACTACCTAGTTTCCATGTTGATTCAAGTGATTTCATAGTTATGTTCTATGAAAATGTGTCTTCTTTGAAATAAAAACATCCATCAAACTAATTGTTGCATTCAAATACGTACATAACTAATTTGACAATGTATTTTATCAAAGACAAAAGCTAAAAATTTCTTAGTCTTTGACAAACTAATATTAAAAATTTCAAAGCAAAACAAGACTTTTGATCTTGTTATAAATTATTAATTATTGATTCCATCGTAATTATATTTTCCTAAAATTGACTACGTTAAAGTATTTGCACCAGTTATCAGAATGGATTCTACTCGGATAATTGTAGCACTTGCAGCTCAAAACTAATGGAAAATTCATTAGATGGACGTGAAATTAGCATTTCTAAATGGCTTCCTTGATGAGGAGGTCTATGTTGAACAACCACCTGATTAAATGAAGAAAGGATATCAGAAACAAGTTTATAGATTGAAGAAGGCATTGTATGGATTGAAACAAGCACCTCATGCTTGGTATAGCCAGATTAATGCATACTTGTTGTACCAAGATTTTCAGAAATGTCCTTATCAGCATACCCTATATATCAAGTCAAAACCTAATGGTGTTCTCATTATTGTTTGTATTTATGTTGATGACTTAATACATGAGATTGCAAAAAGACGCTTGATGAATTTAAGGAGGCAATGACTAGCCAGTTTGAGATGACAAACATGGGATTGTTGTCTTATTTTTTAGGCATTAAAATGCAATAGACTGATGATGGAATTTTTATTTCTCAGCAAAAATATGCCAACAATATTTTAAAGAGTCTAAAAATGGAATCGCTCAAGCCTATCCAAACACCAATTGCAGAATTGTTAGAGTTGAAAAGGGAAGAAAGTGGAAGACTAATAAATCTCACATATTTCAAAAGCCTAATTGACAATCTAAGATATCTGACTTGTATTAGACTAAACATCGCCTATGATGTGGGGATTATTAGTCGATTCATGGAAGAACCTTGCCAATCACATTTGCAAGTAGCATGAATTTTATGCTACGTGAGTGGTAGCCATGATAATGGGATCTTTTACTCCTACTCTAACAATTTTGGTTTGGTGGGATATACAGATAGTGATTAGGCAGATGATGTGGAAACTCGAAAAAGCACTTCTAGGTATACTTTCTTTCTTGGACAAGGATCTCTTTCATGGTCCTAAACAATAGGTTGTTCTGCTTTCCACAACAGAAGCAAAGTATATGGCCATAGCTTCTGTAGCATGTCAAATAGTTTGGCTCTGTAGGATACTCGATGAATTAATACATAAACAAGCAGGTCCTACGAAAATCACGTATGATAATAAGTCAGCTATTGCATTAGTCAAAAATCTAGTTTTCCATGCGAGAAGCAAGCATATTGGCATCAAGTATCATTATATTCGTGTGTTAGTAAAAAATGGTGAAATTAAACAAGAATTTTGTAAGTCTATAAATCAAGTTGCAGACATTCTGACAAAACTACTAAAGGCTGATAAATTTGAGAAATTTAAGATAATACTTGGTATTATTTCAAAATCAAATTTAAGGGAGGCTATCGAAAATAATCTAAATTAGATTTTGAAAAAAAATGATAAAGGCCGAAACTTTAAATTGTGGAAATTGAAACTTCAACTGTAATAAGATAAGGCTAAAATTTGAAATAAGTCGTAAGTTTTTATTTTTAAAATGCAGCAGATAAAGCTTAATGAAAATAAGATTGATCTATTGGAATAAGTCTTAAGCTTTTCTGATAACGAGTGCCATTACCCTCTCCCCAATGGCACTCGTATCATTTTCTTTTTTCTTTTTTTTTGGAATGCAGCAAATAAAGTTTACTAAAGATAATATTGATTTATTATGATGAAGTTAAAGATTTTTCTTTTTATTTTGTTAGTTTAATTTTACCTATAAATATAACTTGTTTCAATTTTTGTAATATAATTAAAAAGTGATGAAGAAAAATAAGTTAGTAAGCTTGTGAGTTAGATAAAGTGTAATGTTTCTTTGTGTATTAAGTTAAAAATTGTAATTAAAGAATTTCTATTTTTTTCTCATATTCTTCTCCAGAAATATTCATCTTTTATTTTACTCTTTTGGTTTTTAGTTCCAACTGAGGCTGCATATAGGCGTTGGCAATGGGTCAATCTAGACCGGCAGAGGTGTGAATCCATGGCGGACGTGGGAAGGGGTCAGATTTCGAGGAAGCAGCAGCTGCACGGATAGGCGTGGACAGATGCCGATGGAAAGGGATGATGAGAGCTACACTGACGAGGCTTCCTTGAGCAACCAGAGCACGCGGCAGTCCGGGGACGGACACTGAAGAGTGGCTGTATGGATTTCTGGTTGGACTAGGTGCAGCCCCGCTGTCCGCAACAATGAAGGGGGATGGAAAGAAATAGTAGAGGCATCGGTCCCGGAGGCCTCTCATCGGACTAATAGATTGGTGGGCGTATAGAAGTGTAGTTTGGTCATGGCATAGCTCCACCTGCAGTTGCGTGTGGGGTCGTAATACGTATTTCAATCATCTGACCGTGCATGAAGTGGTGTCTTCTGTTGTGTTTAGTGCGCGATTTGGTGTATGCGTCCGTGTTTTGTTTTGTTGGATGTACGTTAATGTCAACTAGTGCGTTGTATCCAGCATTACGTGCATACGTAGGTGTAGGAAGATTGTGGAGATGGTTCAATGTTTAGTTTGGGGGCAACATATGCATATAAAATTATTTTAATAAATTATTATCAAAATTTTATTTTAAGTAATAATATAGTGATATTTTTCTTGTTTTCCTTTTCCAAATGTGTCAATATGCCCCTGGCATTGTCTGCCTAACAATGAACTTAGCTGTAGTAAGTTTCGACCAAATGGTTGCATGATATCTGTGTTTGTTTATGATTCTTACGAAGGATCAGTTGATAGAGAGGTGTAATTTTGACATGCGTGCACATATATGTGTACACGTTCGTGTTTTAGCATGTGTATGATTGTGAAGATGTAAACACATGTGTAGACATCTCTATGCATATAAATATACACGTGAGTATATGTAACTCAACACATGTAAATATATATTCCTATGTAAACGTGAATAAAAACGTGGAGGCAGATACCCTTGTGTCTATGCACCATCCACTATGTCAACACATGTATGTCGGCATGAACAACCGAATGCATGTGTATAGACAAAGGCAAGTATGGTGACAACAGACATCAATTTCAGCGCAGAATGATGCGCGTGCGGAACACGGGTGGAATCAGAAAATTTGGCCTGCAAGTAAAATATACATGTAAAATATTATTTAGTTAAGTCCATTTTAACATGTATTTAATAAAATAAGTTATGATATTGATGCACTTGGTTGAAATTTTTGTGAACAGTTTTTATATTTTTTTAATAATTTTTTCACAACAAAAAAATTTTATTTTTACAAAAAGGAAAGTGTAAAATTTAGATAATTTTCATATAAATAACAAAATTGACAATTGATTTCTCTCTCCACCCTGCTTTTTAACTACTACAATCAATTGAATGTATGAATAAATATTAAATAACAAGTGTAATAACATTTAAGATCAATCCAGTAAAAGTATTATCATTTTTATTTCAAATTTTCTACAAAACTACACAATTAATTTAAAAAAAAAAAAAGGTATGTAAACAGGTCATGTTCCATCCCCTAGCTCAATAGGAAAATCGATATTGCAAAACAAATTCAAGAAATTATGACTCAACAATGGACTTTGCATAAATATGTGAATAGCTAGATGCTCCTTAAGTCCATGGTCAACAATGACAAATGAGCTAGGAAAGGGGGTTGAATGAGCTAGGCCGATGTTTTCATCCCCTAACTCATAGGAAGGTAGGCCATCCATGACCAAGGCAACATATGTCACTCAAATTCAGGTACACTACATCATGCAGAAGCATTTAAGGATAGCATACACCTGCAACTATAAAGCAATCCTACAACATTCCCACCAAAGTGAAGATCTGGAGGCAAGGAAAACATGCTCCAATCTATGCTCTTCAGGACTGCTTGTATTTTTGCTATAGTTAGTGATGTGATCTCCTATAGAGATTCCCATATACCTTCTCCAATTCAATTCAATTTAGTATCAAAAATTGAAATAAAAATAAGGATATTCATGCCACACTCTAGATAGGAAGAAAGAGAATAAGTGATGAAATTAGATACCACTCTTTGATAAGTCTTAAGTTCTATCAAGAACCATAGAAGAGGAACTTTCTCCAGAATATACACTTTTCAATTTCTAAATTGGTCAAATCTAAGTGGTGAGGGAAACATGTCTTCCCTCATAACAATTAGGCTCAACAATGGGCTAAACTAAAGTCGTACACAAGCCTAACCAACAAGTAAACAAACTAGCCAAACAATTAAACAAGTTTAGTCTAGAATAAGGCCAACACAATCAACCACAAAAATACTACAAAGTGGCATAAACAATCAGCCTATAAGCTAGCCAAGTATTGGTCCTAAATCAGCCACCAAAACAAAACAAAAAAAAAGGATCAAACTGCCCCAAAATAATACCAAAAAGGTCTCAAAGGTGACTTATAAAATAACACAAAATAATTATCCAAAACAAGCCCAAAAATGAACCAAAAAACCAGCCATGTTGCTGTCCAAAAAGGTCAGACATATAGCTGCCAAAATGACTCCCAATTGGTCCCCTCAAGTGGATGGCAAAGCTTCCAAGCAAATGACCTTTGAACCTCCAAGTCCTAGCTCCTCATGTAAACTCCAAAATGTGTGACAAAACCATTGGATTGCATCTCTCATCTTTTTTGCTTTAGCTCTAGTCACATATCCACTTGGCAATTGCAAGGCTCCTTAGTGATACTTGGCTTGGGCCTCCATGATTTTATCACTCCCCTATCCTCAAAAGTATTTGAACTCGAATCAAAACTTACATCAAAAGGAGAAAGGTCAGCAACATTAAATGTAGCTCCTAAAGGTCTAATTTATATGTGTTAGCCTTGCTAGCATACATTCTTCAGTTTTGATATTGAAAAACAATTTTATTTTATGTCACAATCTAACTATGTGCTTTGAGTATTTGTTCATTTTACATATGCAAGTTGAACAAGTGACATTCAAGATATCAAGAGATCCAACATTAGATTTAGTGTTTATTGATTTTTTTTTCTAAGATCTTTTGTAGGTGAATTCAATTCAAATTTGATTCAAGTAAGCTTATTAAAACTAATATATTGAGATAGAAATAAATCACTTGAAGTGAACTAAAATCAAATATTTTTCAAACAATGTTTTCAAATGATTTTTCACAAAGTGTAAGTTTTATAAAGACTATTTTTCACTATGTGAATTGATTCACAAATCAATTCATTGAAGAACTTGTGAAAATCCATTCTAATCAATTCAGAAATCGATTCATGAAGAAATGTGTTATAGGCATTTTCTGGTTCCGCGAAATGGGCTGGCAAAGGCCTGGAGTAGATTAAGTCCAAGTGAGAAAAGAGCCAAGTTTGACAAGTCACTATCTACATGAGCACAGGACGAGGCAAAAGCCCTAGCTTGCTAAGGGACAAGACCCGACTCGCATAATCAACACCTCACTATGCACAAGCTCGCATTCTCAAAGGTGAGCTCGCAAAGTTCATCCTCGCTGACTAAAGGCTAGCAATGACCTAGACAGTGTACCAGCTCACAGACATCATACCTCACCCAGCTAAGGGCTCACTAATGGTAAACTCGGAGTAACAACCCTCTCAAACTTAGTTTGTGGGACCAGTTTATAAGAAGCAGCATCATGGCCCACCCACAAAAAATAAATTCCAGAAGTCGGCCACCAGTCTGTAGAAGTCATTTTACAGTAATTTAGGTTATCTTGTATATTTATTTTGATGTAACGGAAATACAAACTATGTAATTACCATTATAACCTCCCCATCCTCTATAAATAAGAGGAGGGAGACCACTATAAGAAGGCTAAGCTTGAATGGAGATGCTATAACTCTGCTGAAATTTCTCCAGATTAATAAAACGCTATCATGGATGTAGGAACCAATGCTTCTTGATTTTGGCCGAACCACATTAAAAATACTGTGTGTTTGCTGCTCTTCCTCTGCCCTTTCTCTTTATCTTTGCTTATTCAACTGGAAAATAGTTTGAGTCCCAGAAGAACCTCTCAGGTTGTTTGGATTCTGGCAGAATCGAAATCCACCGTTAACAAAATATTTTTACTAAAGATTAGGATTTTTACCTGAATCAATTAGGTAATCAATTCAAGATGTTTTGCAATATACTATGATTCAATTCATAAATCAATTTGATCATGAACATTTGTTATGATATTCATAAGTGAATTAATTCATAAATCGATTCATTAGTTAGTAACCGCTATGAATCAATTCAAGGATAGAAAGTTAGTTATTTTTTGAAAGTCAGTTATAATAACTATAAATACCCCTAACCTTATTTCAGACATAATAGTTTTTCATATTTCTATGTTTCTTCATGTGCGAAAAACACAAAGATATTAGAGCTTTATCAAATTCATCACTACCTCAATATATCTCATTAATTCAAAGGATCTTTAATCAAAATTGAAGAGAATTCACATTAGATGTTTGAGATATTCATCTCAAACCTTGGTATTGTATTTTTTACCACACTTCTTGATTACCTATTAGATTTTTAGGTTAATAGGAATCTGGTTATTTGTCTTTTGTGATTTCTAGGTTGATAGAAATTAGAGATACAAAGGAAGAAGTTGATCTTCCCTTTGCATCTTCTTTAGTTATGAGATTGATTACAGCTAATTGAAGGTATATTGAATTCTTTGAATGTCTCTAGGTTATGAGGTTGATCATAGTCTGTTGAGATAAAAGAATCGTTATATCTAGGTTAGCAAGAGCCCAGTTTAATTCTTGTGTTCTAGGTTGGCAAAAGCCTGATATAGCATAAACTTGTTGTACGTTTTAAAATAATCGCAAGCGCACGGTGTAGGTGTAGTAAAGAACCAGTGAATACGGGTCGATCCCTCAAGGAAGTTTCACTTCTTTTTAAGTACTGAAACCTTTACAGTTTAACTATCTAGATAGATTAAAGAATAGAGGGAGTAGTAGAAAAT
>JANHAO010007077.1:0-20579 GCA_026873985.1 Saraca asoca
TTCTTACTTCCTATTCATCTTTCTTTATTTCTTTTATTCCTTTATCATTGATTTGGATAGTTGAGTTGTAAAGATTCTAGTACTTCAAATAACTTTCCTGTGGGATTAACCCGTATTCATTAGTACTAGCTACAACTATGTTGTGCGCTTGTAGATATAATTTAAAAACCTCTCATCAACAGCCCTTTATTTCTCCGATCGCCAGCTCCTATTCTAATTCATGAAAGAAGAACATTAGGAAGCGCTAGAAGCTCAGCCGATCGAATAGTTGTTTCCCAACAGAGTCAGGAGAGCGCAGTCTAAGATCCATATGAGATCCCCCTATGTTAGCAGAGAAGTTGAGTCTTCTAGACTCTCTATGCAGCAGACCTTACACGCCTTTGTGGGAGGATGAAATGCCAAAAATGGTGCAGGTTTATCAGGAAACTCCATGGTTTGCTCAAAGTATAGAATCAGAAGGGATTGTCTCTCCCTTATTTAGAGCTGGGGTTAGCTCTATAGAAGGATCTGGAATCATTTCCCCCTAACCATCACCATTAATAAGCCTTGAAAAAGGCCAAGTTGACCCAGCAATAATTGCTGGACATGTGCTGCCAGAAGCATTGCTTGGAACAGATGAATTGACAGTCCTGGGGAAAGACTTTGACTAATCTAGAATCGAAAAGTTTTAACTCCCAGCCTGCTAAGCGAGTTAAGAGTTGGGGGGCTTATATTATATGTGAAAATTGGTTCGGTCCAAAAGAGCTCACGAGAAGCCTGAGAGTAATGAAAGGACCAGCTTGAAGCACGCCCAGAATCGCTTTGTCATCATGTCGCGTCAGCAAGCCGAGCTCATGCACAAAGAAGCAAGTTCAGGCACTCCATTCTGAAAAGGGGTAAACGACTTGGCTAATGAAGCATGATCAATGACCTGAAAGCTTGCTAGACAAAGGACCAGATCCCACCTCGCCCTAACGGACAAATGGGGCCTCGCCTGTAGAAGACAGTCTACAGTAGCCGAAAGAGGAGATTCAGTCTGTATACATTATCTTGTACATTAAATGTTTATATAACTTATTTAATGCATATGTAATTCCTATTGTACCCTCTCCTTCTCTATAAATATGAGGAAGGAGCCCCTCTACAAGGGGGAGGAGATCAGACTATGCCAAAACTTTGCCAAAATAGAGATCAAACATTGTAGCATGGTAAAAATACTGTCTCAATAATACGTTACTGTGGACGTAGGGTCCTGTGATATTTGGATTTGGCTGAACCACATTAAATCCTATGTTTTCCTTCTGCCTTTCCCTTCTTCTTTGTCATTCTTGTCATTTTTATTGTGCTTAAACAGGATAAAGGTTAGAGATCTCGAAGAATCCCCCCGTTGGCCAGAGTTTGGAACATTACCAAAATCTAACGTCAACAATGTAAAAAGATCATGAATCAATTACCTAATTGATTCAGGATATTTTTTAATGTTTTGGTAAAAGCATTTTTCAAAACTTTTCTTCATGAATCAATTTCCTGATCAATTCAAGTAGATTTCACAAGTTTTCATATATGAATCAATTCGTGAACCAATTCACACAGTACAAAATAGTTTTTATAAAATTTCAACTTGTGAAAGGTTATTTGAAAACATAGTTAGAAAATATTTGTTTTAATCTTATATCTTTTGATTTATTTCTACCTCAGTTTAGCTATTTTTAGAAATTTATTTGGATCAAAACTTATTGGAATGCACTTACAAAGATCCTAGAAAACTCAATAAAAACTAAGATTAATGTTGGATCTCTTGATATCTTGAATGCCACTTGATCAACTTCCATCTACAATATGAACAAACACTCAAAGCACATAGTTAGATCATGACATCAATTAAAATTGTTTTTCAACACCAAAATTGAAGATATGATAGCAAGGCTACTAACATCAACTACCCTAAGTCATACTATTTATTTTATAATACAAATCACATGCATGCATAGCATATATACAGGATGATTATGGATCAATTTAAATTATTTCTTTCAGCCATAAAAGGGAAAAAATCTCCATGATACCATGCACCATCATACTTGGTTGCCTTCTTGAACAGCTTCCAAATTAAAATAAAATTCTCTAATTCTATCGTATGTAACTAATTACATCTTATAGAAGAAATCTTGAGTTACATTCCAAAGGAGTGAGATGAAAAAATTATTTTACATTAAGAAGTTGAGAGAAAAGCAAGACAAACAGGTCCTATTTAAAGTATCCAATAATAAAATATATGTTATATAATAAAAACCTTTGGTCCATAATCATCCTTCCATTCATTCAAGTATATATGATACATATCAGACAAGAAAGCATAGAACACTAACCATTTGATTCAAATTATTGTCACACATGTCTTAAGTTATTTGATTAATATTTAATTTAAATAAGTTAACTGATTTGATTCCATCATCAAAACATCATAATCAATCTATTTTGGAAATTAATCTTAATTAATTCCAAAATCAATCAATTAGTCAAATCCATCATACTTTCCAAATCTTAAATAAGTATAAGGAAAGTTTCCAAACCTATTTTCAATCAATTAGTGTTGATAATTAAAATAAAAGGAAAGTTTCCAAAAATATTTGAATAAATTTATAATCATATTCAAATTAGATCCAAAGTTATGAAAAATTTCCATAATTATCAAAATACAATTTAGGCAAGTTGTCTCAAAATTGGTTGTGATAATAATTAATTTTCTAAATTATATTTGTGTAATTAAATTATAGGGTTGATTGGTTATCATTAAAATTAATCAAGGGGTTGATTGGCTATAATGACAACCATTCAAGGTGGCTGAAACAACCATATATGGTGGATGAAAAATTGATCAGCCATGCTGGTCCAATTAGCAAAGGTTTCAACCAACTTGGTATCCTCCATAGCGAATAGTTAGTTCAACTAGTTTCTATTGCCATTTTGGGCTAGCAAGCTCCCACTTTTGTTAGCAAGCTACCATGGCAGCTAGCCAACCATTCTTCAATGTATTTTTCATTCATAGTGCAAATCCAATCCATATTGATTTATGAAAAACTTTCTTCAAAAAAATTTCTACACTTTGAGTGAAAAAGTTTGTTCATCTAGAATCAAACCACAACATGCACATTGTCTCAATTATAACCATAATAATCAAATATTTAATCATGAATTAAAAGGAAACAACATGGGCCCTGATACCACTATTAGGAAAATTAGATCTAACGCATCAAGTATGCCAATCAAAAGCATTAAACATGTGTAACAGAATTCAAAAGTTTTTCTCAAACCTAGATCATGTTGTTTACAAATTAATTCATAAAATAAGGTATAATTCAAATAAACTATGAAGTAACAATTTAAATTATACCTTATTAAGAGTTATTTTTGGAAACCTCGACCTTCAAATAAGAGTTTGAACTCTAAGTGATTCCATGAACAGGTCGCATGATCAAGTCCTTTGGATTGTCTTTGGGGTAACTCCTTCAGACTTGATCTCCAATACTAACGGTGATCCATATGAACTAATTTCATTTAAAGCCTCTACCAAATTCACATAATAGGTAGAGTAGGAAAATTAACCACTTAACTTAAAGGTGCTAACTCTCCAAGGAATTAAGAATTCACTAGGGTAAGGTTGGTGTTTGAACACAAAGAGGAGATGAGAAGTGAGATCACAGAGAGAGAGAGAGAGTTGGCACACAACATATGTTTTGGAGTTATTCACATGTATGTTGTGGTTGGTATCTCACTTTTTTAAATAGAAGAGATTGAAGCATAAGATTAGGGAGCAAACATGAGTGGTGCATAAGCTAGGGTTTCCCTTTGCTTATGTCATCCCCTTATCAAGTGGATGGGCTCCAGGGCTAGTATAGCCCTTTTGGCCTAAGGAGTTCACACTCTTTGGTTGGGCCATAATAAGTCCAAACTCAATAACCTCATGCTCCTTTTTTTGTATCAATAAGTCCAAACACTTTTCTATGAGTCAAAACTCATACACTTTTTTTGCGATCATTCTCAAGTTGTTTTAGTTTATTATAACAACTTTCTAAGTGAGGATCTATTCCTTTACTTACTACTTCCTCCAAAGTTAATATGAATGTTCTACAACATTCAAATATTAACATTAGAAATTTACTGCTATTTAATAATTATAATCTCTATTAGAATTATTAAATCGTTGATTAATTGACACTTTTAAACACATTAGAACACTTAATTAATCATTTCAAATTTCTAAGATATTCATTAATTCAACTCTTGAATTCATAATATTTTGCATTCTAACTTTTATTTTGACTTTGAATTAAAGAGATTCTATTGTGTGTGACACCTATTAAGTTTCCATGCATGTTGGCAATGAATTTATTTAGAAGCTTCTATAAGCTCAATTGAATTAAAACTCCTTCCAATTCAAACACTATTTTCCTAAATTGTTCAAACAAATTTATAGATCACAACTAGTTCTAGCAAAGTATCATGACCATCCAAATGCCAGTAATAGATTTATGGAAATCAAAACCTTTCATGATAAGGTGTTAGTGTATAATTTAATCTTTTCATCTCTTAATATTCAAATTGGACTTAAGGTATGGTCCAAGTTTTAACCTCAATATGAACATCTAATCTTAGGCTTATGATTGATTATGTACTATTTGACAATCATTCATACAAAAAAATCCTTTTATATGTCAATAATTGATTATACATAAAAATCCTCTTATGTATTATCAATACATAAGCCTATGATTTTGATCATAACTTAAGTGTCAGAACATCTTTTAAATGTCTTTTCATGTTACCACAAAGGATGGATTCTTTTTATTGATCACTACCTTTATGTACTTAGTTATGCACCTAAAATTATTCATACCTACTTTTTAAGAGTGCAAGCCTAAAATAAAATCAAAGTACATGACATCATATATAAAATGTTATGTTGATCTCAAGTGTAAGGATCATTTACACCACCTTTCACATAAGAAGTCCATTACCACATGGTAATATTTCATATGATTTCTCATTGTGGGTCAATCTAGTCACATGTTCTATAACATATATAAATTATTTTATAATTACAATCCCAATTGTAATTTATTTATAGACTAAAACCCTATTTTTGTCCCTGTCAGATTGAGTTTGTATCAGTTTGGCTCCCCACAGAAAGTTGGTATTAATTTAGTCCTTAATTGATAGCTCCATTTTAGTTATTAGTCCCCCCATTAGTATGGGTTTCAAGTAGTTAACAAGAGTTACTTACTTGTCACCGTTAATAGCTGATGTGGCTATTAAACACTGAGATGGCACTACAAACTCCATGCTAGCCACCCTCTGAGCAGAACACCATTGTTTAATTACTTAAGTTGAAGAAGCCTTTTTTTCCTTCATAGTTCTTCATTTACCTTAGGATTTAGTCATTAGAGCTATATTAGTAAAGATTGATAGAGATTCCTTCACTGATAGCAAGCCTTATGGGGGATTTGTTTCTTCATCATCTTCATCCTTTGGTGGTCTTGCTTTAGACCCTATGTGTGACTATAGGTTAAGGCCTATGCTTTTGACCTCAACAACTAAGAAAAATCCAAAAAGGAAGTTCATGAGATACCCGAAGTATAGGTCCAAATTTGAAAGATGTGATTATTTGCAGGGGTGCATTGTGAGAATTGCAAGAAGAAAGAATGTTTGGTGAAAAAGGTTGCTTGGCTTGCTGATTGCAACTTGGGTTTTACTTGTCATTGTTGTTACTTTACTATCGAGATAAAATAGGGTGTTAAAAAGTGTGTATTTATGGGGCAGAATAGGAACATATTTTGTGAATTGGAGTGTCTAATTTGTAGGTTGAAGTGTCTTGTAGTGAGGATTTTTATGTAATGGAAGATTATGAAGAAAATTCATTATTAAATTATTCTTAAAATTAGGTTGGAAATTTGCTTTGCCACAGCTTGGAACTAAGCAAAGGAATAAATGATTTGCCATAGTTAGTGAAGTTGCTAAAAATTTATTTTAGTTGTTGATTGAGTAAATAGTTTAATAGATTAATGGCAACTTTTTAACATATTTTTGGCAACAAAATTAATTATTTGATGAAGTGTACATGTTAACTAGTGGGAAATAGAAAGAAAAAAAATTCCAAATAAGGATAGAAATGAATTAAGCAATGTAAAGTCACATATTAGTAATTAATTGGAGAAAATTTGTTATAAAAGACCAGCATCTGTGAGAGTATTATTAACATACTATTACAAAAGAGAAGCATCTAAAAACGTACATGCCTCATGCACAAAATAAATGCCCAAATGGTTGATTGTTCTAGCATTGATTATCCTACATCACTATAATGGACTTCAACAAATTAGTTTCTAGTTGAATTAGTTGTTATGACATTTCTCTTCATTGATTCTTGGGAATCTACCACACATGTTCCATGTGTACTTGATGGTTGCCTTAGATTCCTATCTTGTCTTGGAGGGTTGTATTGGTTGACATTATTTGGCTACAAGCCATCATATGTGGTCCATGTGCCAACATTGCCTTGGTTGAAAGAAAAACAAAGTCATTGAAAGCAAAAATTGAGCAAAAAAACATGGATTCCCTTAAAAAGCAATAAACCATTGTGTTTTTTCCCTTTTTTTCTCAAGCCAAAAGTAACAGGACTATGTAATGGTCCTAGCCTCTTAGTAACAGGTTCCTATGAGCCTTGTTGAGAGTCTTCTTGTGAGGTTACACCTTGATTGCTTCTCTTCATAGTCATAAAGCTACCACCATTATGCATTATAGAAATAGAAAAACATAGAAGAACACAATTTCAAGAAACAAAATTACAAATAGCATATAGTATGAGACAAACAAAAAATGTAGGTTCAATATCACCTTTGACTATGCACTTGCAACTTTACCCTTACAAGATCTCACATTATGCCTTTTCTTTTTGCATTTGCTACATGTAGGGATGATTCTCTTTTTCATTTTTATAGGATCTTTAGATGTCAACTCCTTCTTCATAGGGTCTTTCCTTTGTCCTCCTAACTGGCCACTTGATGATAAATGGTAGGATTGGCTCCCATATGCTAATTGGCCAAAGTTTGGGGCCATTTGGTGGTTGGATCAAGGGTGTATATGCCTTCATAGTAGCATCCTTCTACAATTATGGATGAATATAATCTTCTTGTGTATTATTTTTTGAATACATGGTTGATATAAAGTGCTAATAGGACATACCAGTAAGATCAAAAGCTCTATATGATCACGTTCCTTCCTTCATATTCACCATATACTTATCAAGCTTGCAATTGATTTCAAACTTTGATTTTTTTGGATCACCCATATAGGTTGGTGTCCATTTACCACTTTCCTTTCTTGCACTTTCTAGCTTGTCTTGGACCTTAGGACATAATGACCTAACATACCTTTGATATAGCCTTTCTAGCTTGTCTTGAGCCTCGAGGTAGGCTCAAGGCCATCTCACCCTCGGGCGTTGTGAGGTAAGCTTAAGGCTGTCTCACCCACAATTTTATTTTGATTTTGTTGTAGCGAGGTGAAAACCGTTCGCTATAGCGAGATTGCAATGACAGAGTAAAGACTCTTCGTCTAGATAATGCTTGGCCAATCAGTAATTCACACTGATTCAGCATACAACAATTGATACAATTGGTCACCATTGATGATAAATGAATGCTACAAGATTAGAATATGGTTCTAATAGAGGGCTCAGGCTCTTGGGTGGTAACTCACTGAGCCTGCTGAGTGCACTGCCCTGATGGTCTTACCACATAATCCTGTAGTCTGCCTCTTCTGATGAGGTCTTCTATGGTGTCTTTTAGCGCTCGATAATCTGAGGTGGTGTGTCCAGCCTCATTGTGGTAAGTGCAAAATCTACTTTGGTCTCTAGACTTGATGGACCCTCAATGGTCTGGGCTTTTTGAAGTCCTCATTATGCCTTTCTACGGCAAAAATTTTGTCTTATGTGTCTGACAGGATGCTGTAGCTCTCAAATCGGCCTTCAGGTCGCTGAGGCTTTGCCTTATTTGTGAGATGAGGAGTGGGGTTGTTGTGACTCTCGCTACCCCTCTTGTGGCTTGCGGTAGGACCACTATGACCCACATTATACTTAGGTTCCTTCGTTCTAAAGGTTTCTTCCCATCTTATTTGCTTGGTTGCCCGATTATAGAATTTAGCTAGGTCTCGCATGGGGGACTTGTAAAGGCTCCTATATAGCTTACCGTCTTTGCGAAGTTCCACTAAGATGGCCGTTAAAATGCTTTCCTCTGAGGGATTCTCCACGGAGTTGGCCTCGTGTCTGAATTGGGCCATGTAGTCTTTGAGCGACTCGTCCCTGTATTGGAAAATTATCATGAGATGGCAAGGAGGCACGAGTTACTTTTTTAGTGCTTGATATTGGTCGACATATTTCTTTTGGCATTCTTCCCAGCTACAGATGCTATGTGTAAGGAGATGCTTGGACCATGCCTAAGGCATTCCCCCTAATGTAGCAGGAAAGACGTAGTACTTCACCAAGGGGTCAATCATCTGGTGGTCCATTTGAGTATTGAACGCATCCAGGTGGTCGCTTGGATCGCTGCTCACATCATACAGTGGGACAACAAGCACTCTGAGTTTCTATGGGAGAGGTTGCATCTCGATATCCATAGAAAATGGGGAGCTTTCCTTGCGGTGATACAGATGGTTTCAAGGTTGTGGATGCTCCTCTAGCCATTCAAGCTTACGGAGGACTTCCTCCATTATTGGACGTTGTCCTTCATGCTGAGGAGCAGAGCTTTCTACTGGCTGTAAGCACTCTAGTCATTGGCTGTCGCGATCGTCACGGACTTCTCTTTAAGCTTCCTCATAAAGCTGTTGGAGTTATGCCATGACTTCTTCTTGTCTTTAGGCATTTTGTGCTTGTGCCTTAGCAAGCACTTTGACAGTTTCAGCTAACTCTCTAACTGTATTTTCAAGTGCTGATCGGGGCTAATTAGGCATTTGTGCCTCTTGTGTTTCAGGTGCAGCGGTGTGCTGTTGAGGAACAGGAATGGTAGAACTCTGAGTCATTCTTCCTCTGGCCATTGTTAGGTTGCAATGGAGATTTCAAAAAGCAGATGGTCCCCACAGACGACACCAAAATGTTGACGGTGAAATTTGGTTCATGCGAGAGACCTAAACTTTAGACAATGGAGAGGAGTTCAGGGATCTAATGCTACTTTTGAAGTGTAGAAGAAGATGGATCGAAAGGGAAAAGGGACGGAGAGACGGGGGGTTTAATGTGGTTCGGCTAAATCCGGACAGCACCAAACCCTACGTCCACGACGAAGATTTTATTGATGTAAGAGTTATTGTTTACAGAGTGCTTTCTTCCTTCCTTCTTCTAACAAGGCAATCCTATTTATAAAGGAAGGAGGGGTTACACGCATTAATTACAATCTACAGTTGTGTTACATTAAGCTATAAATGGAAAAGACAATAAAGAGGCTACAATTCGGTTACTATAGAATGTAGGCTATGGGTGGGCCCCTTTGGTCAGTTGTAGGCTGAGCCTGTCGGCATCTATTGCTTGGCATGGCTGCACCAAGTGAGGTGCTGGGCATCCCGAGCAGGAATCCTTGGCCCGGGGGCATCAAAGGAATTGCTATAGAAAGCTTGGTGCTGCCCCAGTGAAATGGCGGGCTCAAGCAGGGCAATCAGCTTGTCTGACGAGCCAGTCTTGTGATCATCTCGCTGGGTCACTGGGTCGCTACCTCATCGGATAGCACCGGGACATCTTCGCTATGCCACTTTCTGATGGGCAAAGTGAAGCTTGTGAGTCCATTTTTTTGTATATAATACCAGTATTTATGTGATTGGATTTTAACTACAAAGACTTTTTGTCTAATGACTTTTTTGGTTGTCATTGTACTACTTTGCTTTTGTTAGTTTCCTTTTAAAATCAATTATTAATGTTGATTGTAATTGTTCTATCAAAAAAATGTTGACTATAAGTGATGTAAGAATCACCAAAACAAGGCATCAAACTGTTAGCCTTTTCCACTTTATCTGATACCTAAAAATTTATGCAATCTAGAGAATGGTTCTCAATATAAACTCAATAGTACATTTTTTTTCTATATGCTTAATTGCCTTTCCTGTAAGTGCATTCTGTGACTCCTGACACTTGGCTTCTAGACAAGGTTGCATTTATCCAATATAAGGGAATCTGATTGTTCGTGAGCTTGTTGTCAATTTGAATTATGGTGTTCACATTAATTATATGATTTGCTCATTATATTTAAATTTCTTGCTATGGCCTTTTTAGCAATGGGAAACAAGAAAGCAAATAGTTATTAGAAAGTAAAGTTACCCCCAAATTATGATAGAGTTAGAATCAAGAATTTCATTTATGCAAAGTGTGTCTGAAGACTAAGTTGGAATCAAGAATTTCATTCATACAAAGTATGTTTGAAGACTAAGGCTTTCAACTTGGTTTATAAATCTCTATAAATTTGAAGTTTATGTATCCATTTCTTGCACTTGGGCAATATGATAATCATTTATTTTCAATCACTGTATATATATAAAGGTATGAAGAGAAGTGATGGGTTCCAAAGGATGGAAAACCAAAATCACCTTCTAGACTATGGGAAGAAAAGCCTTCTTCACATTGGTAGAGACCTATAGAACGAAGTGGGCATGCTTATGCATCTATTTTTGGGAATACATTTGAGGAAAGGGAGAAAGTTCAACCATCAAATACAATTCCTGCTATGAGAATTAGTGTTCTTGCACTTCCAAAAGGACATGAGTTGGTATATCTTCATTTCCTTTCCTTATGTTGGTACTAGGTTGTAGTGTTGTTCCTGGATTTGGAAATGATAGTCAGGAGTTAGTACTAGGATAATATATATTTATATGTATATATATATATGTATGTATGTATATATCAATTATTAAGGGTGTGAGGTGTACCCATAGTAATTTCAAAGACAAATAGTGACAGAATAGAAGTAACCTTTGGGACTTGGAAAAAAATATATGTTTCCATGTCTGTTACTTGTGTTGGTATCTCATACATGCTTGTCATGTTGATTTACCACTTAAGGTGTGTGATTCAGCATAATTAATATCTTTGATTTGAATAAATTCATCCAATTTTGCCAGAATCCTAAGTATTTAATGATAAAGTATAAACTAATTTGTGGATGGATATCTTTCTTAGATAATTGTTTTTTAGGTTCATTATGATGATTGTAGTGATAGATGTTTGTATAATACTATCAGTTAGAGGAATATATGCTTTGGCTCTATCTTGAAAGAAATAAATTTGGCCACTCATATATTTGCAATAACTTGTATCATAAGTTTATAACTTATCGTGTTATGACTCATAACATGAACAGTCCATGCTTTTTGATACTAGACATTTTACTCCTTTATTCTTCATATCTGAACTATATTATCATATAGTTATGTGAAAGGAATCCATTTATGGATAGGTAACTCCTCCATCAAAATCGTAACATGTTAAGAAAGTGGAACTAGTGGCACTGTAACCACAAGTTGAAACAACAAAGCAGGTTAGTGACAGGCATAGAGTATACTTGCAAAAAGTTCATTATGCCACAGACCTTTTCAACATGTTGTCCATGGATGGCCTAAGTGAAAATGGCTCAGAGGCAGCTGGTGCTGATGATAATAATTAGGTAGGTTTCTAGTGTAAGTTCCACATGTGCTTTTTCTTTTGACCTTTTTCATGGAATTATGAAATTAGGTGTTGTCTAGCATCCAATTTTAAGAAGAGGCTTTTGGTAATCATGTTAATTTTTTATTTCAGTTATTCTTTTGTGCTATAATTGTTTCAGCTACTGTGGAAGCGTCAATAGCTGAGAATACCAATCCCACAAAAGCAGTTGAGAGTACTCCCCAATCCAATTTTGGAATTAAGGATTTATTTAAGGATTCACCTTCAGTGGCACCAAGCTTGGTACCAGAAAAACCTACAAAGATGTAAAAAATGGTATTATGAGCCTCTTTGAGAAGGTGTGTACTAAACCATAAATAAGTTTGTTTAATATGGTTTGTCAATTTAATTCATTGTTTTTTTACTTTAGCTATCTTTAATCAAAATTAATAAAATTTCTATTTTGAATTGAGCAATCATTCCCTTTTTGTCCTATCTAAGGTTTTAGTATTTAATCGAGTGATCTTGGTTGTCTACCTTTTTCATAATCATCTATTTGTTTTTTGGTATGTGAATATGATTTACCTAACACGGTGAGTTAGATACCTATAGTCCAGCATGGTGTCTCAGTTTGTTACTCAATTTTGGAGGATCTATTAGCATCTCAATGGGAGATCACATCAGTTTGATATCACAGCTTCGGCTCTCCAAATTTCAGGCATAATTTCTTGTTCCTTTTTTGAATGTTTGATAATTTTCTTTTACATTTTTCTTGCCATTTTGCACTATTTCTACGTCAATTCAATTAATGTTCTCCTTGCTAAAATGTGTCCTATTTTACTTCATTTTGTTACATTGTTTCTGCTAGTTTTGTTGTTAATTTTTTTGCTACATTTTGCTTGCTATTTGGCATCATTTCTACTACATTTTTTGCAAAAAAAATTTGTGTCTTTGCTTTGTCTACCAAGTTTTTGATTATAGGTTTGTTTGGTGTAAATTTTTATTGCTCCATTATGTTGTTCTCTACTGATTTTGGCTTTTGTCTTGTGTGACATTTTGCTGAAATTCTATAGAATTTTTACTTTTTAATGTGTTGCACATCAAATGTTTGCTACTTGGTTTAAGTTTCCTTTGCATTGCTTTTATGTATCCATTGGTGTGAAATTGAATTTGCACTTAAATTTAGTGCTGTTTGGTGCCACTTTTCCTTGACATTTCATCAACTTTTTGTGTGAAGTTGTAGTTCCCTATTTCAGTTGAATTCTGCCCAAATTTCTGTTCTTTGGCCAAAACTTTTGCTGCATTCTCCTTGAATTTTTGTTGCTTCCAAGCTTGAAATTGATTGCGTTTTATGCTTAAAACATTTTCCTATTGAGTACAACTATTGGAAATTATTTTAACCCAATTGTGGTTGATTTAAATTTCTTGTTGTCAACTCAATTCAGTTTATACAAGTGCTGAAAATTTCTAAATAGCAAGTGTTATGTGAAAAGAAACACAAAAGGAAGAGAAAAAACATTTTTAGGAAAACAAGGGCAAAATAAAATTGTGACAAAAGAAAAGTGAAACAAAATTTGAAAGAAACAAAATGTGAAAGAACAAGAGAAAAAGAAAAGTAGAAAAGAAAGAAACAAGTGTTGTCTTGAATCTTTGGAAACAAAAAATATTGAACAAGTTTGAGCTTCATTCAAACCATAAAGAATTGGTTTCTCTTGAGTCATTTTTCCATTGTATTCAATTTGATTATGTTTGTTTCAATGCATAATCATTTTGTAGCTTAGAAATTCTAGTTTGGAATTTTTTCTCTTGAACATATAATTTTTTTCTGCATTGTATTTGGTCACTTGGAGTTTTGGTCAAAACTTTGTTCCGTTGAGCTTTCTAATTCTACTTGAATTCCTTTGTTGTTCCTTACTCTTTGTAATTGTTAGTTCATGCCACTTTGGAATTATTGGATTGTTGTGTGATATTGGCTATCACATTTTGAAAACTTAAAGATTATGTCTCTTTGGTTCTCAAATAGCCGCAAAGAGAGAAGATAAGAGTGGTAAAAAGAAAGTGTGTGTGAGCTCACAAGTGGAGTGTCCAAATGCAAGTGAAAAGAGTGCATTATGGTGAGAACCCTATTTTCTAACATTTTTCTTGTAGGTTTTTATTCATTTAAGATGGTGGATGATAGTAGTTTTCAAAACAATGAGATCATGTTCACCTTAAGAGCCATGCAATAACAATTTGAAAGGGTGAATATAAAGCTTGATGAAGTTGGTGAGGGGTTCACAAGAGTTGAAAATAGAAGAAATACACATGAGAGAAGGGGTAGAAGACAAAGTCATTAACATGATAGCAATGAGGGTGAATGGAAAGGAGAGGATATTGAAGAGCAATCCACTTCTTTTTTTGAAACTGAAAGGAGTGAAAGGAGAGATGATAGAAGAAATGTGGGAAGAAGAAATGAGAGGCCAAGAAGAGAAAGATTTGATTCTAGCCTTAACATAAAGATGCAAATTCCTCTATTCCATGGGAAAAATGATTTGAAAGCTTATTTTGAGTGGGAAAAGAATGTAGAATTGATCTTCGAATGTCACAACTTTTCCGAAGAAAAAAAGGTAAAGCTTGTGATTATGAAATTCATGGATTATACTATCATATGGTGGGATCAACTAGTCTAAGGTGGAAGAAGAAATCATGAAAGACCTATTTCTACTTGGGATGAGTTGAAGACTATCATGAGAAAGAGATTTATTCCTAGTCACAACTATAGAGAATTGTACTAAAACTTCAAAGCCTCACACAAGGTTTTAAGAGTGTTGACAACTACCACAAGGAGATGGAAGTGGCCATGATAAGCGCTAATGTGGAGGAAGATGAAGTAGCAACCATGGCTCAATTTCTACATGGTCTAAACCATGAATGTGGTGGTGTTATAACATTATGTGGAATTAGAAGACATGGTACATATGGTTATGAAAATAGATAGACAAATTAAGAGGAGGAGTTCTTCCAAATATGGACATCAATCAAACTCTTCATGGAAGCGTAATTGGGAGGAGAAGCATGAGCAAAAGAAAGATAAATATGGAAAAAGGATCACGACTAAAAACATTCACAAGGCTAAAAAAGAAGACTTGAAAGGCAAAGGCAAGATAAAAACAATTCAAAAGCAAAGAAACATCAAATATTTCAAGTGTTTAGGCCATAGTCACTATGCCTATAACTGCCCAAACAAAAGAGCCATGTTGTTGAAGGGTAATGGTGAGATAGAATCCACTAGTGAGCATGAGAAAGATGAGAAAAAATTCAATTCTAGTGGAAAAGAAAGTAGTGAAGGAGTAGAGCATACAGTTGAAGGAGAAGCTTTGGCAAGCCAAAAAAAAAAAGATTGAAGAGCAAAAGAGAGAACATCTTCTATACAAGGTATCATGTGATAGGAAAGTTTGCAATCTCATTATAGATGGAGGAAGTTGTTCCAATGTAGCTAGCATGGTTTTGGTGGAGAAATTGTGTTTGCCTACCTTATACCATCCCACACCCTACAAATTGCAATGGTTGAATAATAATGAGAAGGTGAAGATGATAGGAAAAGTTCTAGTGGCATTCTCCATTGGCAAGCACCAAGATAAGGTTCTTTGTGATGTTGTTCCTATGCAAGCAACTCACTTATTGTTAGGAAGGTCATGGCAATTTGATAGACATATGATTCATGATGGCTTCCTCAATAGGTATAGCTTTGTTAAAAGACAACAAACCAGTTACTCTTGTACCTTTAACCCCAAAACAAGTGTTTGAAGAAGACATGGAAATGTAGAAAAATAAAAAGAGAGTGAAAGTGAAAAGAAAAAGTGTAGTAATGAAAAGAAGGCATTGAGAGAAAATCCAAGGTAAGATAAGAGAAAATTGAATATGTTTGCTAAGGCTAGTGATGTGAGGCATATTTTCTATGCTCATTGGTCTATGCTTGTTCCCTTATGCAAAAGAGCTTATGTGAACACTAACCATGAAAATGTTGTTTTGCCTAGTACATTTGATTTTGTTTTCCAAAATTTTGAAGTGAAAAATCAATTTGACTTCATTCTTGGAGCTCCCAAACCCAACAAACCAACTCATAGACAAGTGGAAAAGATTATGACAAAAGGATTTTTTTTTACAAAAAGCATGAGTCTTTTAATGTTAATGCTTCCTTTCATGTCTCTAATCTTTCTTTTTTTATTGTAGGTCTTGAAGAATCAAGGTCAAATCCTTTCAAAGAGAGGGCAATGATGAAAACTCAAGGAGTGATCAAGGGCCTTGGAACATTTCGAATGGACCTATCCCAAGGGATAATACTAAGAAGATTAGGGAGCCTCTCTAATGAACAATATATCTCCCTATTTATTTCCTCTCATACTCTATCTCTTTGGATGTTAATTGAATTTAATTTAGTGAATTGGCCTTTTATTGAGATTTGATCATAATTTGGAGCTTAATTGAATTAGTTACTTAATACTAGATTTTTAACACTATTTTAGGTTTTAGGCTATAACATGAGTTCTAGATGTCAGTTAGGTTTATCTTTACATGGTTAGAAAGCTAAGAGAAAGCTTTACAACTTTTATATTGAAACTAGAGCCTATGTTTGCCATTTGGAGTCTTAAAATTTATTGTGAAGTTGCCCTATTGTTTCTATCAAGATTGACTTTATCACAATGATTGGATCATAGTTGAAGCTTCAATGAGTCAAATGAGATCAAAACAAAGCACAAAGGTCCATAGGTCTAGCCTAAGGATGTCAAGCCATAAACTTAGTGAAACTATGTAGTTTTGAAGGTCAACATAGATGCTAAAATCAAACCAGCATTTTACTTTGTAGAGGACTCATTTTGTGTTTGGATTTGTAAATATAGTTTAAAGGCTTCAATTGTAACTTAAGCCTTTAATTTTGGCTAAATTGTTTATTTTTTTTTGTCAAAATTGGTTGCCTTATGAGTTCAGCCTATTTTTTTAATGATAACTATTTAGGAAGGCTTGTTTGCCTTAGAATTTAGATTACATAATTTCATGAATTGATGAGTCATCATCATCTTCTTCTTCTTCTTCTTCTTGAAAGCTTCCTTTCTTAGGGTTCTTGCTAGAACTTGAGACTTATCAAAGCGAATTCTCTTTGTGGCATCAAATCCATCATTTATCACTCTCATTCTCATCTTTTCTGGATGTGGCATGAATATTCTTCTTTTTGTTTCATCTTTATTGCTCAATATTAGAGGATCCATGGGCATCACAATAGGAGATCACATCAATAGACTAAAGTGTTTCTTGATCTTTTGTTTAAATTATATGGTAGACTAAGTATGAACTCATGTTATTTGATGGTAAGGTAATGTAACACCCAAGAAAAAGAGATAATGTAAATGATGGGAAATCCATTTTTTTATTGTGTCTTTTAAAATTTCTATAACCTTGAAGGGAAGGGAAAATTTAGGTAGTAAGGTAAAGAAATTTCTAATTCATCATGCTAGGTCCATAATAAGGAATATTTCATAGTGAGGAATATTCCAAGACAAGGAATATTTTGCTAAGGTGCTATGCTAGAACATGAACAAACATAAGGAACAAAATTTTGGTAGTATACATCCAATTACCAAGAAAAGAAAGAAAATGGAAAAGAGAAATGTGATAAATAAATAAAATATATTTGGGGAATATAAAGCCTCATTGTTTGATGAAGTATGATTGACCTTCCGCATTCCAAGAATTTTGGGAATGGAGTAGAAAATAAGAAAAAAAAAAACCTAGAGGTGTGAAGAACAAGTTTTGGGCCATAGTAGTCATTCTTTTAAAAATGGGCCTTAACACACTTTTTGGTATTAGAGAACTTATATGACTAAAAAAAGAGAGAGAGTAGCAAAGAAGGCCTTTTTGGGCAAAGGCCAAATAAAAAAGGTGGAGGAAGGCCTAATTCGGCCAACCCTAAGGGAAAGTGTTGAACAAGCCCTCAAATTTAGGCTCTTCATCTCTTATTTTAAAGAGATAAATTAAGATAAAGGTATATAAACCCCCAATGAGGGAGTGATTAGGCAATGTAACCCACCAACGGATGTGGGTGTCGTGCCTCAAGGAGAAAAAGGGAGCTTTAGGTGCTTCCACCCCTCTTCATTTCCCTATTACCATTCACCTTCACTTCCTTCTTCTCCCAAGCTAAGTCTAATCTCTCTACCCCTAGCATTCACACCATGCATGACCACACTATACAAAAGAAAGCTAGAACACTCTCAAGAAACCCCATTGGTCCAAACACACACACACAAAAGACTAGGCAATCTCATCTCCAGTAAGTAAATGAGCTTTAGTTCTTGTATTTCCATGATCTTTTCTCCTACTTTCCTATTCAATCTCTTTGCATGTCTTTGATTCTTGGGTTCTTGTTCTTGGAGGATTCTTAGTCAAAACACACACACACAAAAGACTAGGCAATCTCTTTGCATGTCTTTGATTCTTGGGTTCAACCACTTAGGTGGATTAGGGGCTCAAATGTGTAAATTTTTGTGAATCTAGATAGAATATGTTCAAAATGGTTCATAGAACTAATTGCATGTTGGAAAAATTTACAAATAAACTCATGTATGTAAAAGGGAAGGTTCAATTACCTCTTGAAAAAATAAGGATGAAATCTTGTCTTAGGTTTGCCCTTCTGTGGTGCTATAACTAAGGGTAAATAATGCTAACCCCACAAGTTTGATTTGTGACCTTGTGTGTTTGATTTAAATATTTCATCTTGTATATTTATGATCTTGCATGTTTGAGTTTTTCATGTATGATTTTGTCTTGGCATGCTTGATTTAATGGCTTTACAGGTTAAATCTATGACTTTAAATGATGATGAATGAACTTGCATGTGAGAAATACAAGTTCTAATTGTTAAGATCCAATGCTAAATGACTTTGCATGAGAAATGTCCAAAGTTATTAGAAAAAAAATTCCAAGGACTTGAAGGTAGGGTGTTCGATCAAGCGTAGTAGTGCTCTTTTTAAATTGCATTAAATTTTTTATGACTAAGAAACTAATAGTATGATGCAAGAGTAAAAAGATTAAATTTATGGGAAAAGATGGGTTAAGGACCCCACTAAGTTTTGGCCGCCTTGGGTTAAGATAAGGGAAAGTTGAATATTTGATTAACTTACTTCAAAATGTCCAACGTATTTTGTATGTTAGCTTGATTGGTTCTTTGTGAAGATGAGTTAAAAAAAAATAGTTACTATGGGCATGTATGGTTTGGTAATAAAGAAAAATACCAAGGTAAAAATGGTTGAGTACATATGGACTTGTTATTGTTAGCCTTCCTAAGGAGATTGTTAGCATTGTTATCATACTATCTTCAGTTTTGATGTTGAAAAATAATTTTGATCAATATCATAATCTAACTATGTGTTCAGTATTTGTTATTTGATTGTAGGATCAAAGTCAACCTAATGTTATTCAACAGATCCATCTTTAGACATAGCAATTTTATTATATTAATTAAGATCTTTTGTAAGTATGATCTAATTCATATTTGATCCAAATAAGTTTCTTAAATCAGTTAAGTTGAGGTAGATATAAATTACTTAAAATGAGTTAAAAATAAAAAATTTTCTACCAAAGTTTTCAAATACTCTTTCACAAGTGCAATTTTTATAAAAACTATTTTTCACTAAGTGAATTGATTCACAAATCAATTCATATTGAGAATTTTGTGAAATTAACATGAATCGATTCGTGAAGAATTATTTTGAAAAATGTTTTCACCGAAGGTTAGAAAATCTTGTTAATCAATTAGGTAATTGATTCTTACCTGTTTACATGAAAATGTGAATCGATTCACACATCAATTCAGTCATAAAACTCTTGATGATATTCGTAAATGAATCAATTCAGGAATCGATTCATGAGTTGTTAATCACACTAAATCAATGCTTGAATTTATTCATAATCTGAAAGTTAGTTATTTTTTAAAAGTTGATTGCCACATTATAAATACCATTTAACACATTTCAAACATAACAACTTCTATAATTTTCAAGTGCAAAAAACTGAGAGAAAATAATGTTATAAGTTGAACAATCTCTACGACATCTGCTTTTATGAAATTGAATCAGTCTTAGATCAAATTAAAGGACATTACACACTAGATAATTGAGATCCACTCAATTCAAGTAATTGTATTCTATCTTGAAACTATGTTTTTGTTTTAGATTTCTAGGGTGTAGAAATTTGAGATACAAAGGAAGAGATTGATCTTCCTTTTGCATCTTCTTTAATTGTGAGGTTGATCATAGTTGTTAGAAGATGTAATGAATGTTTGCATCTAAACTGGTTAGCAAGAGCCTAGTTAAATCTTGTTTAGACATAAGAAAGGACCATCCAGTTGAGAATTTAGTCAAAGTGGTCATACACTTCAATTGTGATTTCAATTGAAGTGTGTTAGACTTATTACTCTAAGTCATCCACACTTCTCAGTTTTGATGTTGAAAAGTAATTTTCTAATCATTTTTATCCGATATATCTTTATCATATTATATTGCTTCTTTTTCTTTTGTTTTTAGGTTCCAAAAATATGCACCTTTGGTACAAGAGAATCAAGACTAGTTTTTACGATTTATTTTCTATTTTATTTTTATAGGGACTCTTGTAAATAAACTTAATTGATCTTGTCACACCCCAACCCTAGGCACATGACCGACATAGAAGGCTACCCACAAGAAACCTCCTACAAGCCTATTTATGCAATGCACATGCAAACACATGACCACTATTCAGTTAACTATAAGCATTTTACTTCCTGCTGAAAATTCAGTAGAGTTTTCCCTATTTTTCAAACATCCAGGCACAAAGCTGATAAGTAGAGAATGTACCTGTAAAAATGATAGATTTTACTTCTTAAATAGTCACTAATTTATGGTTTTTGTTTGATTTTTCC
>JANHAO010007078.1:0-20573 GCA_026873985.1 Saraca asoca
TAACACAGCTGGAATTATGCAATTTTGGCTCTTAAAATGCTAAGTATGAGGACAAATAGATGTGTCAAATATTGTGTTATCACTTATACAGAGGATCAATGTTTAACTTTTGTGACATCACTTTTGAGTCAATTCCAGCTATGTCTTCATGATTCCAAGTGAAGACATCAAAGTTTTCCTTAAGAAAATTACCTAGCTCTGCCTTTATGCTTAAGGACAAATCCCTTCCTAGTTTGAGGCATCTTTCGGGGTCTGCCTTACTAACTTGAATGTCCTCGAGTTTTTCTATCAGACTGATCATCTTTTCAAAATCTACTTCACAAGAGTCCAAGTTGTGGCTGACCCCTATTAAGCTCTTAGGCTGTGGCTCTCCTCCAGAAATCACATCAATCTTCTTTTCTCTTACCCTTATTTCAACTGCATTTTTATAACAATGTCAGGCCACCTGTTGCTCTCCTCATACACATCTAACTCCATTGGGGATTAGGAATTTGATGGTGAGCATTCTAGGTGATATAACCATACCTAGGTTGTTCAACACTGGTTACCCCAACACTATGTTATATGCTAAAGGAGAGTCGATGATCAGGAAATCAGCTAGGGCAGTGGCTTGGCAACCCGTGTCCCCGAGGGTAATTGGAAGTTTGATTTTCCCTGTTAGTACTATCATATCTCCTGTGAAGTCAAAAAAAGGTTCTGGGGAAGGCTTAATTTGGTCAGAGTTTATGCCTATTTGGTCAAAACATTGCCTGTACATCACGTTTACTAAGCTGCCTGTGTCAATCATGATTCTTTGTACCTTGGCATTACTAATTCTAGCTCGAATGACCACCATGTCATTATGTAGAGAATGTATTCCTTAAGCATCATCACTAGTAAAGGTGATACAATCAAAGCTCGTCCTGACCTTCTTCACTGGTCTTTCAGCTTTATATACCTAATAAGTAGGATATGTTTTGCCTCACGCACATACCATTCATGTGACCATTTTGAGGTTCCAGCAATGTGAGGTCTACCATGGATGGTGAATATGGTCCTCACCAAGGGTGCCTCATCATGTTCAAAAATCTGTTGATGCTGGTGCTGTGCTAGTTGCTAAGGCCATGAAGGTTACTGTCCTAAAGGTCACACTACATAGTACCTTAAGTGACCTTTCTTAATGAGATCCTTAATGACATCTTTGAGTGCCCAGAACTCTGAAGTATTATGCCCAATCTCATTATGATAGGTATAAAACTTATTCCCATTCCTGCACTCAATAGGAGCCTTTATGGGCCTTGGCTTCCCCAAGTCCTCTTTACTCCTCTTTGTTGTAAAGATCCTGTCTAGAGTGTTAGACAGGATGCTATAGGTATCATAACGACCTTGGCATCGAGGTCGCTCATCCCTAGCCTTTTTCATAGCCTGGCTATTAGAGCCATCTTTTTTACTTTCTCTATTTTTCCCACCATTGGTTCCCTTTTTGCCCCGATTAGAATTGCTCGCCTTATTCTTCTGGTTGGGCTTTTTTGGGCTAAAAGTCTCTTCCCATCTAATTTTCATGTAGCTCGCTCGTAGAATTCACTCATGTCCCTCACTAGAGGCCTGTATATGCTCTCATAAAATTTCCTATCCTTTTGAAGTCTAGCTGAGATCACCATGAGGATGCTTTCATCCAAGGGATTTTCTACATTATTGACTTCATGCCTAAATTGAGTGATATAGTCTTTTAGTGATTCATCCTTCCACTGAAAGACTATTGCGAGATGGCAATATGTTGTGAGCTACCTCCTTAATACCTTGTATTGGTTAAGGAACCTCCTCTGGCATTATTCCTAACTACCAATACTATAAGCTAGAAGATTCTTGAGCCATGTCCGAGGTATCTCTCCAAGGGTGGTAAGAAAAATATGACATTTTACCAAGGGGTTGGTGGTTTGAAGATCCATCTGGACATTGAATATGTCCAAATGGTTATAAGGGTCACTATCCCCATTGTATTGCAGGATGTTTGGGACCTTGAACCTGTCAGGAAGAGGCTCTGTCTCAATCTCCTTGGTGAACGGTGTCCTCTCCTTATAACGGTCTTGACTGCTCTGATCCGTAAGTCATTTTTCTAGCTACTGTACCCTCTAAAGTGGCTCTTCGATCATTGGCTCTTGTGTTTTAGATTGATGACTGGTGGTTTAATGGCTCCTGTCACTTTCTTAGCCATGGGAATGGTGATCTAAGGCTTTATACCTTCTGTTGTGTTCGTGACTAAGTGAGTGGTGATCTGATCTACATCCATGATTAGTCCCGCTCAAGTTTCCTTCTTGGCGTGAGCTCTCATATTGCTGATCATCTCCTTCATTGTCCTTGTAAGCTCAATGGGCCTCTGACCTTAGTCATAAATTGGACGAGTGAACTGAATCAGGTCACTGATGTTTTACCTTGACAAGCCCCTCCTAGCTACCAAAATTCTCCTTCAGGTGCAACGACCTCAATTTGTCTTTGTGTGCCTTGGGCTTGTGCCTGCGCTAATGCTCTCACCATATCTGCTAACTCCCTCATGGTGTTTTCAAGCACCACTTGACGTTGGTGCTATGCTTGCGCTCCATCAGTCCTAAAAGCAGACGGCTGGTAAGGGGTCAATGGAGCCATGCCAACAGCAGTACCTATTGTGGGGGCAGTAGAGGTACCTGCTGCAGGGAGGATTGAGCCTCCAACCAGTAACATCTCCTATTGTTACTGTACATGACCCTCAGGTTAGCCAGTAGTAGTGTCTATGCTTTTGGTAGTTCTTCCTCTTGCCATAGTAACTATGCAAAAAATCACAGAGAGTGTAAATTGGGGCCTTTCCTCTAGCACCAAAATGTTGATAGCAAAAACTAGTCAATAGAAAAAAGTTCAGTGAACACCCAGGTTGCAGATGGAGAGTATGTATATGGAAGGAAGAGATTGAAGAAGAAGAGGAAGAACAAAGGACACTAGAAGTTTTTTATCATCGTTCAGCTAAAGTCAGTATGACCTCCACGTCCATAGTGATCATATTTGCTGTTGAGTGAATGCTTTCTGTAATGTTTAATAGAGTTACAATATAAGTATTTTTTCACTATTTTGACAGAATTTCTGCATGTATTTTTCCTCTTTTTTAACAGTGATTTCCCTCTATTTATAGAGGTAAAGAGGTTACAAAGGTAATTTGATAAATTGTAAAACTATCTTTTCTACCGTATCGGGTAACAAATATTAGGCAATTCATTGTTGATTTGTTTGATGTGCCTCCGACTGCTGACTAGACCTTGATGTTATGTACCCAATGCTTGAGGTCATACATTTGATGAACCAGGCTCGCGCTGGGTGATCTGTTGGCCATGTGAGTTGGTTTCGTTTTTGGGTTTAACCAAGGTGAGCCTTATGGGGTGGCACGCTTTAACCAACAAGTTGGAACTTATCCTTAATGACTTAGGGTTTTTGCCTTAGCCTTGTCCTGCATCTTGAGCTTGCGGATGGTGATCTAGTGCCACTACTGAGTGACCTCAATTTTTGGACGATTTGGCCTTTTTTAATTGGACTCATCTCTTGTTGAACTTTTGTCAGCCCATTATACATTGCTCCAAAAATACCCACAACTATCAAGCTAGATAAGCTCCATTTCAGCCCTCATCTTAAGCTCGTTAGCAAGACAACTAAGCACCATCTTCTAGCAATTCTCTTGAGGATCTAATTCAAACTATGGCCTAAAATAACTTGTAGTTCCAACAACAAACAAGAGCTAACAACTTGCTATTTTAGCAAGAAAAAAGGAAAAACATGTTATAGTTTTAATAAAAAATGAATACCAAATTTCAAAAGTTAGAAACAAAAGTGTGCAAGCTAGAAGCTCAAGGTTTAGGCAAATTGCCCTCCTAGATAATTTTTAAACCCCAGAGAAAATGCAAGTGCAATCATATTGAGGAGTGGAAAAGAAGTTGAACCAGAAGAAGAAATTGAGATTGAGATCAGAGAAGAAGTTGAGATCAAAAATCAAGAAACACAAGTTTTAGCCAACTTAAGCCAAGAAAAAAAAGAAATAGAAGATTTAGAAGAAAAGAGCAACCTTCAACTTGAAGTTATTAATATTGCTCCTCTTCCCTTTGCCAGTACATTGGTTGATTCCAAGAGAGAAAAACAAAAAAAAGATAAGTATGGGGGAAGACATATTTACTATTATTCAAAGAAAATTTCTCCACATTTATAAGAACCTAAATTTTTACATTCTAGAAAGGCCTTTCCTCAAATTAGCCAAGGTAACAATTGATATTCATGATGACATACTTAGCATGGAATTAGATGGGGTGATAGTAATTTTTAATATATTTAAGGCTATAAAATACCTTACTGATGATTATTCCATTTTCTTCATTGATCTTATTGATTTCTCAATGTAGAATATATTTCAATTATATAACAAAACTGAACTTGATGTATTTGATGTGGTAATGCATAAGGGCTTAAAGAGAACTAATGAATCAATAAAGTTATATTTTGAATTTGAAAAGACAACGGTGTTGCAGTCATCATTTTTAGTTCTAGTTCCAAGCAACCTTGATTTCAATGAGTTGTACATACCATTTTCTCTTATCAAATGGTTGCTGCCAATAGTCATCATTAATCTAGGATAACCAATGCTTTATTGAGCCAAGGACGCTAAATAAGGGTGCTTCTTAGGAGGCAACCTAAGCATTTTACTCTTTTTCCCTATCTCTTTTATTTAAATTATCTATGATTTTGTTGATGATTTTATGCTTATGTTAAGGATGAAATATTTAAGTGGGGGGGAGACTTTAGGATTATTTTATTTGTTTTGTCTTTTATTTTGTTTGTGCTAAAAAATGAAAAAAAAAAGAAAAATTTTTGTATTTATTCTATTCATTTAGGTATTTTTCAATGATGATGAGTTTGTTTAGGCCTTAAGTAGGTTGCAATTGATTTTGATGGTTACATAGCATAATTGAATAAATTATCTTGCCTCCTAATCCTTGAATTTTATTAGTATAATGATGAAGTTTGAAATGTTTGTCAATTAATTTTGGTAGACATATAGCTTGTGAGATTTTAAGCCATTTTTTATTATTTTTATCAAGTTCCTTTTCTTTTTCGTGTGTGATTTTCTTTCATAAAATTATTATTTTAGAACTTGCTTTGAATCTTTTTGAGATTATGTTGGCCCATGCATGTATGAATATGATTAAGGCATTCTTTGATTGAGCTACTTTTGCCTTTTAGCTAACCTTATAATATACCATTGTTAAGCCCCTTTGAGCCTAATTAACATTTTTCTTATTATGTAACTGATTAAAAACCCAAGTCTTGAATGTCTTTAGCTTTTCCTAACCCTAGGGATTAGTAGAGCATTTAATTCATTAGTAGGATAAGCTCTTGAATAAGTACGGGGATGTGCTAATTGTTTAGTGAAAAGATAAATGTGATTCATTACATTGGTCAAGAAAAAAATGAGAAAAAAAAAGAAAAAGAGCTCCATGCAATCAAAGAGAAAAAAAACAAGAAAAAGAAAAAGAAAATTGAATTTAAAGGGAAAAAAGAAAATTTTCAAAAAGAAAATGCTCAAAATAAAATAAAGTGAAAAAAAGTAAAGAAAAGGAAAAATAAAAAGAAAAGTGATAAATATGAAAATTTGTGATGTAGATTCCAGTTTTGATTGCTCCTTTGCTTGTTTGGATCAATGCCACAATGCTTTATTCGTTTTTTTTTTATTTTGCCCTTTCATATCATTATCATTCATTTCCTTCCCTTTCCCTTGGCTGCATTACAATGCTTTAGAAGTATTTTTGATTCACGTCATGTATATGATTTGAGTAGTGGAGATTAGATAATAAGCAATTGCATTTTCATGGATTGAAATTAAGTAAAACATTTGTCTATCTTAAACACTAAGAGGGCTGGAAAGCTTCTCTTATGCAAGTCTACCAATTCGATCTACTTTCCTTTTAAATAAAATTACTTTATTAATTGATTTTAAGTTTTGATTTGTCATGAATGTTGCATCATAATGTGTCATGTCATCAAACTTTGGTTGTTTCCTTGCTTTGGTTTTGCATTCTCATCAGTGTTGAAATGTTAGTGTTAGAGTTTTTCTTTTGAGTCTAGTTTGGTTTAGTTTTTGTGTCTTGCTTGAAAACCTACAAGAGCTATGTGTGGGTGAATTTGATGAATATAATTTATACATGTTTTATATTCCTTTGATATTTAATTTTTTGTCATGTTTATGTGCTAAATTGGATACATGTGATTGATTTCTTGATTTGGTCAGTTTTGAAGCTTAATTGGATTAATTTGGTAATTTGGCATTGTTTCAATTTTTTTGGGGTGAATCTAGAGTTCTAGACTTCGGTTTTGGGTAATTCTTATGTCTTTGGAAATCCAAGGGGACTCTCTACAAATGTCTTGAAAAGTCCAAAGCCTAATCAATAATTTGGATGGTCGAATTCAGCCCAAAAATTGAAATAGAGTGCTAACCCACTAACCTAGAACTAGTCTTAGTATTTTGACCATATATGGAGCTCCAAACCTTAATTTGGTGTAAATCTAAGTCCATTGGATAACTAAGATTCACCTCTACAACTTTCATGAAGGGCTTATGGTCAAAACACACTATTTGTAATAAATTTTAGGGTTGTGAATCCAAGTGACAAACTTTATTACAAGTTAGGCTACTCCATAAAAATGTTTCAATTTTTAGCTTATAAGTTAAGCTAAAAGTCAAATTTTTAAGAAAAGCCAAGGCCATTGAGTTGCCAAGAGAAAGTGCTACAACTTCTATGAAGAGATCCAAGTCTAATTGTACCTTCATCTAATCCTAATCATTAGCTAAAGTGAGATGAAAGGTGTAGAGTATAAAAATGTGAATTTGATAGTCTTTTAGTAACCTTTCATTTTTATCTCACTCTCTTAAGGCAAGAACACTAGTCTCCTTTAGGTTTTATCTTTTCTTTTCTTTTATTTTTATTTGTTTTGTAATGTGTCGTTAATCTTTTCTTTCAATTTATGAGAAATTATACTTTAATTCTCTTGTTGATTGTAATATTCATTTTTATTGTTGATTTATTTCCAATTTGATTTCTTTGTTTCTATAATTTAATGGAATTAATTACTTTGGATGCTTAGTTAATATGACCATTTAATTGATTGTCCTATTGTAATGAATTGCTAGCTAAACTTCTATAATCAAAGTTATTTATAATTGTTTAGCTTAAGTATCACTAAGGTTTTAAATTATACACTAGTACCGATCAATTATTCTAAAGAAATATAGAGTGATTAATAAATTTGCTACTAGGGTGAGTTTATTAATCAGTCTTGGTATCTTTTGGCTCTTAACGCCATTGTTGAGTCAATTAGGGCGCTAGGCTTTAATTAATTTAGCAATAAGTTTTAATTCAAGTGTTGGGCTCAATTAGTGAAATTAGCTAGAATTAATTTTGGTGTCGGGACTAATTTGATTCTTGGCTAAGAGATCAAAGAGGGAATAAAACTTTTATGTCTATGATCAATCACTGAATTAAATGCAAGAGTCCCTTGAATTGAAAATTTTCCATTTATAGTTCCCTTTACATATTCAATTCTCTTGTTTATATTTATGTCAATTGTCTAATTTCATATTCTGAGTAGATAACCAACAAAACCCCCGTCTTTTACTCTCATACACTAGATTAATCACTAGTCATTATGGATGAACTTGAACTCTTCCTACTTCAAATTAGGGTACTTCAAACATCTTAATTTTGCCAAATTTGACATCCGTCAAGCCCTTATGCAGTAGTAAAGTTATCATTTATTTTTGGCTTCCTTTCTCGTCTCCAAATGCAAAATTTGGTGATTGCCAGATATGATATCAGTAAATCTACCTTGATATCTACTTCTCAGTCTAATCCTCATAATTGGTCTTGTATGCAATTTTCATGGTAATCAGTTGCATAAGTAACAAAAGATTAAGGAAACAACAATTTATGAAATTCATCATAAATTTCCAAAATTATTTGTCTAACATAGTCATGTTATAATATTTTCTCAATAACTATACAATTTCAAATAGTATTATATTATAAAACCTAACACCAATAGGGCATTCAAGGCTTCATAATATAACACAAGGTTGAATACTACATTTCTAAAACCTAACATCGTAGGGTATTTAAAATTTTAAGAACATAACAAGCAATCTTAATATTTATATTATCACCAATAAACTATGTTAATGACATTACATTGATAGGGCATATATATTATTAATATAGCACTTTCCTAGATATAATTTCAAAATTGATTTCAGTAAAACTTTATGCAACTGGTTCTATGATAGGTGAATACATAGTTACACAAAATTTTATAGCATAATATGAACAAAATTGATTCTTACATAATTTTATAAATTATACACAACAATCTAGAAAATATTTAAATGTGCAAAAAAATCAAATTAGTATATAAAAATTAGATGTAGTAAAATTTACATGTACAAACAACATGAAATTAATGCTTAAATAAATAAAACAATAATTAAATAAGATTTTTTTCCAGAAAATTGTAGAAAAATGATAGATAGTAGTCCAATATGTAGAAAATATATAGTAAACTTTTCAAGCTCAAATAACATCAAATAATTACTAAAAAAATTATGTAAAAAATAATTAAAATAATTTTATTTTCAAAAAAATACAGGAAAATATGCATAAAAATTGCCTTAGAGAGTGGAGGCTAACCATGTAATCAAAACTGTTGTTTGTTACTGCCATGGTGTTGTGTGGCCCATGCATGCCACATTTGCATGTGGACTAGGCACGAAAGTGCCTAAAGCTTTCTTCTTTTCCTGAGTTGCAGAATTTTGTGTTTTTAACCTGTCTTCAACTTGAAGATAAATTCTCCAAATCCAACCATCCTTTTACAAAATTTTTACATAAGTTTCTTTACCTACATAATTCTTAGGTGAACCTTTCAATTAATTTCAAAAAATCGGTATTATTTTGTGCAATTTGACAACTTGGTTAATTAAATTAACCCAAATTCGAATTTTAACTCCAATTTGTAAATTAATACAATTCCTGTACATGTTTTATAAAATTGATTGAACGCTTTTGTGTATCTAATCATTCTAGCAATTAAAGCTTAATCAATTTGAACAAATATCTTATAATTAGATTGAATTTTGACAAAAAATTTGCTATCTAAATAGCTTTGAAACTAAATTTTGAAAATTTCAATTTTTAAATAGTATTTGCTCAAATTGATTTGTGGCTTTTGCAAATTACAAGCTTTTAAAATGTAATCATAAATTAATTTATAAATTATCCCTTTGAATTATTTCAATCTATGAATGGAATTTTCTAAAAAGCTTAAATTACACTTATTCATGATTTCATCTCAAGAGAATTTACAAGATTTTATAATCAATTCAACATTAAATCAAATCTGAAAAGGTAAATATATTTCATGTAAAAATCAATAATATTTTTCATCACAAGTTATTGATCATTAAATATTTTAATCACATAAAATTTCAAAACAAATTTTGCACAAATTTGAACCTTGCAATATGAAAGAAAAAAATTAACTCTGATACCAATTGTTAGAATTAGGAGAAATAATAGCCAATAACCAAATCTATACATCATATCACAAAGCATCTAAATTTGCACAAAATAATCAACTCATAAAATAATTTGTATACCTAATATTGAATGTAAATCTATTATAGCGAATGCTTTATATCATGTGCACTCCTCACATGCCCTTGTAGAGAAAAGGGAGAAAACTATTTTGTATCTTCAATGGAGCAGCTATTGCTCTGTCTAGGGTATGAATAGAGATTTGTCTTGTTATAACCCTATTAGGCTAATTGACCCATCATCATTGGTCTAGTTATAAGGTTTACGCTACTAAAGCCAGTTATTGATTTAGTTGTCAATTTAAACCTAATAGTTAGATCACATATTAATTGACATATCTTACTTAATTATTATGACATTCAATCAATTTAATTCAATTTAAAAAAAATTTGGGTAGTGTAATTTAAGAAATTCAAATGCTTTAGCCTTACTCATATTTATACTACCATAATTTTTCTCATCTAATTCCTAAAAGTTTACTCACTGCATAAAAAGGGCTTATACGGTTCTAAAATTATAGTTGCAATTAGTAAAATTACAGGCAAATATGAAAAAAATGCAATCATTACGGTATAAAATTGTGAAAAATTAATATTACTATGTGGTCTGTTATAACAATGTTACGTGTAACATTGTGGCAGCGGATTGCAATTTAGAACCTTGATCTCGTGTGTAAAAATCTTTTATACTATCACTCAATTACATACTATTATGTAAAACAAAAAAATTTGCTAAAACCACTCCTAATATAAAAAAAATAATTATTTTTTTAATAATGTAACATTCTTTTGTTTAGTAATTATGTAAAATATTTTACTCTATCCATGAATAAATTTAAACTCATAAATTTACTAGTGGACACAAGTTTGCAGTCTCACTTATTACTCCTCTTACTTAGTTGATGTTGAAATGACACTAAGAGACATCATCTTTAAATTTTAAGTGAAAGTTTTAGAGTAATTAATTTTGATTATATATATAATTGAAAATTTCTGTACAAACACGAACTCTCGCATAATTAAAAGTTTTTACATTTTCGCCATAATCTTTTTATTTACAGTTGTAATTTTTATATAAAAAATTATAAATTTTAGATTAGTTTATGCAACTTTAATTTATGGAGTTGAACTTTTATATATTTATTATATGTGAATTTTGTATAAATAATTTTTTGTGTAAAAATATAAATTACAACTTTTTTTGTTAAAGTATGGGTTTAATGATTTTATTTGATACCAATTTATAATACGAATTTATATTATAAAATATAATATATTTAAATATTAGTAAATTATCATAATACTTTTATCTATTAAATAATTATATAATTACATTCATTTTAATTATGAAAAAATATTATATTTCTTTTAATTTGATAAACTTGTTATATTAATATTTTAAATTAGCTAACTTTGTCATTTAAATTTTTCATTTTTTCAAAAATATTCTCTTAATATATTAATACTTAGGTAAATTTATTTATAAATCATATTGTTTAAAAATTTTAAATTAATTACTTTATGCTAGAAGATCTAATTATTCAATTAATAAGAGTTCATGTATTGTTATAACTACTATATTATCTTAAAAAAATATACATTCTAGAAATATTATTATGAAATTTTAAAAATATTTTAAATTGAAATTGTGATACGTATTCAAAAGTGATAAAAATTTTAACCCCCTAGCATTTACTAAAGTCATTATTGTTGGATATTTGGGGATGTTTCCGATCTATTGGATATTCTGTTTCTTAAGGTTCTTTGCTCAACTAAAGGACATTCTTGAAATTCGTCAGTTTTTACTACAATAGGTAAGTCTGAATGACAAAATTTGATAATGTATTGAAGCAAATTATGACTTTTACGTGGCTTACTTTTGGTCGGAATTTGCTATGATCATTTTTGCAGCCTCCATGTTACTGACAATGAAATTCAAACCATGTCATGGGCAACCATTCTTGAAAAGGTTGTTCAGGTACAAAGTTCACAACAGGTCTGCGTGGTAAAGGATCTTTCTGCTCATGACATTGTGATGAGATTGATGAAAAAGGAGAACTACTTAATTGGAATTCTCAACGAGGGGGTTCTTGCTTTCCCCATTTCTCATTGGGTTCCAGGTGCTGGTCCTACTGTGAAATGTGGTCCGGATGGAACAAAATACCGTCTTAATTATGCTAACCAAGACCCTTGAGTGGACTTTGAATTGGTGCATCCTGCAGAGCATGTTTGATGGGTATGTTAAGTATTCTATGCTATCTCATTGCTATGTTTTAATCTTTTGGGGTGGCTTGTTACTTGAGACAACTACAATTCAAAATTGTAATTTTTCTCCTTTTCAATGTGATGCTGTAAATTTGACACATCTTCAGCAGCTTACAGATTGCTATGGTACATATCAATTATAATGTTCTTTTCTATATATGCTTTCTCTGCAGAAACTTTTATGTTAGAAGGGATTTTGTGTCCAATCCAAAGACTGGGCTTTTAATGCTTGTACTTTCTCCATTTCTCGTCATCTTCATGCTACATATCTCTTTCTGAGGCATGCAGCATGCTGAACAATTTTACAAGCATCCAAGCACAACATCGTCTCAAAGATGGTCAAGTTTGTCAAAGTGGATCTTTAGGGAATTCAACGAGGTATTATTATTCTTTCCGTCTTTTTTGATAAATTAAAACATACCTTTTGCTTCAGTTCATCTTCAGCCTGCGTGGGGTTCTACCTAGCATCTAAAAATGTTCACTTTATGCTTAGCTTTACCAATAACTTTTGTGTTATAGGTGGACCATCTCTTCAAGCATCGGATTGACAGTAGTGTCGTACATGCTTCTGATTATCTCAAGCAATTTCCTTCTCCTATTATATCAATCATTGCAAAATTCATCTCATTTGTCACGGGTGGCTTTGCTGCAATTCTAATTGTTAGCAAATAAGTTAGTTAAAGTAATAAACCTATGATTAGATAGTTGATAAGCCTATGTAGGATAAGTAATAAGCCTAGATAGGTCAAAAAATTATAGGCCTATTAAGACTCTATTTTATGCATATACCTTCAATATAAATACATATGTGTTGACGGTGAAATTCGGTTTGTACGGAAGACCGGAACTTCAGTCAATAGGATGTGAGTTTTAGGAATCAATACCGCTTTAGAAGTGTTGTGAAAGGTGAGCCGGGAGGATGAGAGGAGGTGGTTTTTAACGTGGTTTAGCTAAATCCGGATGGTACCGGACCCTACGTCCACGGCGGAGATTTTATTGATATTGAATAATTTGTAGGAGTTCTACTTACAAATTTTTTTCCTCTTCTCCTCTCTGATAACAATGCAATCCTATTTATAGAGAAAGGAGAGGTTACATGCATTAAGTACAAGATATAGTTGTATCATATGAAATAAATGAGAAAAGACCATATTCCGACTGTAGGCTATGGAAGTAGGCTTCTCAGGCCGACTTGTAGCCTTATAGCTGTTAACTTATCAAGCAAGATACTCTGATGTCTCAAGCGAGAGTTCCTGGCCTCGGAGACGCCGTAAGGGTCATCGTGGCGAGGAAGCGGGCGTGAGTAGAGCGATCAATTATTATGCTGGGTCAATCCCAAGCCCTTATTGCTGGGTCGCGTTGTCGCCGAGACAAGCTTCACGGACCGTACCTCGCAGCATAGTTGTATCGTGATGAGCGAGGCAAGGCTTGGTGCCTAAAATTACTTTTCCACTGTTGCTTGTGAGGGTGTGGATCTTAGTCTTCATCGCATTTGAGGGTTCACCCTTGCAAGGCTATTTTCTGTGTATAACATAAGCCCCCCAACTCTCGATTTGCTTTGTGGGCCAGGAGTTGCATATTTCCGAGATTGGATTCGTATCTTCAGCCAGTGTCCTTCTTTGACTGAAGTGTCATGTCAAATATTTTTTCATTTTGCTTTAGGCCATACTTTCTCCTGTTTGCCATTGTTTGGCCGTTGGCATGTCACTACTGCTTATTTTGGGCCATTGGATGAAGATTTGGCCAGATTTCCTCTGGATTCTTCAAAGAGCTGAGCGGGTCTATATATATAGCCTGAGGTATCCTTCCTTTTGCCTCAGGGAAATTTAATGGAGGAGATTGAAGAGCTTCTGGAGCTTTTTGGTGCCTTGGCTTTCGACGAAGCTTATTGAGACTTAGATGGCCTGTTGCATGGTGGTGGGAGACATGGATGGCCCGTTGCATGTGGCCTCAACACAGAATCGGACTGGCGGGGCTTTCATGGTGTCTTCTGGCCACCTCCTCTAGCCATCGTTAGTAGTTCTATTACCTGGCCTGCTGGTTCCGGGGACGCTCTAGTTCCAACCCAGACAGGCGTGCCGGCGAAGGAATAAGTAGGAGGGACTATGGGCTATTGTTCTGTCGCTAGGAGTGGGCTTAGAGACTAGTCTTTCTCCCTGCAGAACCTTCACCTCGCTTGTCGAGGTCTTTTTGTATGGGTTCTTCTCCTTTCGGATGTTTGTAATAGATGCTTCACACATTCTTGTATGTAAATTTGTGATAATTAATTAGAACTTCTCTTTTTAGCCGATCGGCTGTGCTTTGTTTTCTGAATGCCTCAATCAGTTGTGAGTGAGCCTCGATTGAGAAATTTTGAGATGCGAGAGATACGTCCATATGAGGGCTGTGAGAAACTATTTGCACTAGAAATTCTCCCGCACGTAAGCTGTGGGAATTTATCTGCATGAAAATTGTGAGGAATTTGTCCGCATGAGAGCTGCAGGTGGCGATGATTTTATTTTGATAACGGCGAGGTGAAAATCATTCGCTGAGTTTTTTTTTATTTTTATTTTTGCAAGGTAGGCTCAAAGGTTGTCACACCCTTGGTTTTGTTTGTGTTGAGGCGAGGTGAAAACCATTCGTCGAAGTTTTATTTTTTGTTGAGGCGAGGTGAAAATCGTTCGCCTGGCGAGGTGAAAACCATTTGCCAAAGTTTTGTTTTTCATTGAGCTTGAGGCAAGGTGAAAACCGTTTGCCTGACGAGGTGAAAACCATCTGCCAAAGTTTTGTTTTTCGTTGAGTTTGAGGCAAGGTGAAAATCGTTTGCCTGGAGAGGTGAAAACCATTCATCGAAGTTTTATTTTTCATTAAGGTGAGGTGAAAATCATTCGTCGAAGTTTTATTTTTTGTTGAGGCAAGGTGAAAACGTTCGCCTGGTGAGGTGAAAACCATTCATCGAAGTTTTGTTTTTTGTTGAGTTTAAGGCGAGGTGAAAATCGTTCACTTGGCGAGGTGAAAACCATTTGCCGAAGTTTTGTTTTTCATTGAGGCGAGGTGAAAACCGTTCGCCTGGCGAGGTGAAAACCATTCATCGAAGTTTTATTTTTCATTGAGTTTGAGGCGAGGTGAAAACCATTCGCTGAAGTTTTGTTTTTCGTTGAGGCGAGGTGAAAACCGTTCGCCTGGAGAGGTGAAAACCATTCGCCAAAGTTTTATTTTTCATTGAGTTTGAGGCAAGGTGAAAACCATTTGCCTGGCGAGGTGAAAACCATTCGCCGTAGTGACAGAGTGAAAACTCCTTTGTCTAAATGGTGTTTAGCCAATCGGTAACTTTCATTTTTTTGACACATAGTGGCTAGTACAATCTATCATTACGGGATCAAAATATAGTTCGAATGGAGGGCTCAAGCTCTTGGGTGATAACTCGCTGAGCTTGCTGAGCGTGCTGTCTTGATGAACTTACCACGTAATCCTGTAATCGGCCTCTTCTGATGAGGTGTTCAATGGCATTTTTCAGTGTGTGGCATTCAGAGGTGTTGTGCCCTGTATCGTTGTGGTAAGCGCAGAATCTGCTCTGGTATCTAGAATTAAGGGATGACCTTATTGGTCGGGGTTTTCCAAAATCCTCGTTATGCCTTTTCGTGACGAACTCTCAAAGCGGTCTTTGAGCCGCTGAGGTTTTGCCCTCTTGGCGAGATGAGGAGTGGGACCGTCATGACTCTCACTACTCCTCTTTTTACTCACGGTGGGACCACTTTGGCCCACTTTATGCTTGGGTTCCTCCGTTCCAAAGGTTTCTTCCCACCTTATTTGTTTGATCGCCCGATCATAGAATTCAGCGAGAGCTCGAGCGGGGGACTTGTAGAGGCTTCTGTATAGTTTGCCGTCTTTGTGAAGTCCTGCTGAGATGGTTGTCAGGATGCTTTCCTCCGAGGGGTTTTCTACGGAGTTGACCCCATGTCTGAACTGGGCTATGTAATCTTTGAGCAACTCGTCCCTGCGCTGGAAGGTCATTACAAGATGGCAGGGAGGTATGAGTTACCTCTTCAGTGCTCGGTATTGGTCAATGAATTTCTTCTAGCAATCCTCCCAACTGCCAATACTACGTGTGGCGAGGTGCTGACCCTCATGTGGAGGGAAAGACACGGCACTTCATCAGGGGTTCGATCATCTGGAGGTCCATTTGAGTGTTGAACGCATCCAGGTGATCGTTTGGGTCACTGTTCCCTTCATATAGCGGGATAGTAGACACCTTGAGTTTCTGCGGGAGAGGTTGCTTCTCAATCTCCACAGTAAATGGCGAGGTCTCTTCATAACGTGTCCGATTATCCTGAGGCTATGGGCACTCTTCAAGTAACTTCAGCCTTTGGAGGACCTCATCCATTATCGAGCGCTAGCCTTCATGCTGAGGGGTAGAGCTTTTCACACGTTGCGAGCCTCCCAGTCGCTGGCTATCGCAATCATCGCGGACTACTCTCTGAGCTTCTTCTCGGAGCTGTTGGAGTTGCATCATGACCTCTTCTTGCCTCCAGGCATTTTGTGCTTGCACCTAGGCAAGTGCTTTAATAGTTTCAGCCAACTCCTTGACTGTATTTTCTAGGGCCGATCGAGATTGATCAGGCGTCTGTACCTCTTGCATTTCAGGTGGGACGGTGCGTTGGGAAGCTGGAGCTGTAGAACTTCGAGTCATTCTTCCTCAGGCCATTGTTGAACGGAAGTGGAAACTTCAAAGAGCGGATGATCCCCACAAATGGCGCCAAATTGTTGACGGTGAAATTCGATTTGTACGGAAGACTGGAACTTCAGTCAACAGGATGTGAGTTTCAGGAATCAATACCACTTTAGAAGTGTTATGAAAGGTGAGTCGGGAGGAAGAGAGGTGGTGGTTTTTAACGTGGTTCGGCTAAATCTGGATGGTACCGGATCCTACGTCCATGGCGGAGATTTTATTGGTATTGAATAATTTGCAGGAGTTCTACTTACAAGATTTTTTCCTCTTCTCCTCTCTGCTAACAATGCAATCCTATTTATAGAGGAATGAGAGGTTACATGCATTAATTACAAGCTACAGTTGTATCATATCAAATAAATGTGAAAAGACCATGAAAAGACCATATTCTGATTGTAGGCTGTGGAAGTAGGCTTCTCAGGTCAGCTTGTAGGCTTATAGCCGTTAATGTGTTAAGCAAGATACTCTGACGTCTCAAGCGAGAGTTCCTGGCCTCAGAGACACCGTGAGGGTCATCATGGCAAGGAAGCGGGCACGAGTAGAGTGATCGATCATTATGCCGGGTCGATCCCAAGCCCTTATCGCTAGGTCACATTATCGCCGAGACAAGCTTCACGGACCGTACCTCGTAGCGTCGTTGTATCGTGACAAGCGAGGCAAGGCTTGGTGCCTGAAATTACTTTGCCGCTGTTGCTTGTGAGGGTGTGGATCTTAGTCTTCGTCGCATTCAAGGGTTCAACCTTGTGAGGCTATTTTCTTTGTATAACAATATGTCTGGCTCATTGTTGAGTATGACTTCATAATATTTTTTCTCTCTCTTAATATGATATCTAGAGCCTTCTAAATCCTAGATATTTGTCACTTTCCAACTTAACCGAATAAAACTCATCCTTTCTCTTCCTTCTTTTCCTTCTTTCTTCTTTTTATGTCATGAGTCATAGTGGTTTCTATCTGGTGGCAATTTTTAGATTGCACGTTTGGTGGTAAGTATCCAACATCTAGATATAGTATTTGTGGCGGCTAGTAGTCATTAATTTTGGCAAAAAATTAGATCTGTCTAGTAGCACATAAGGCAATCTCCAATGACACGCTTCTTCTTGCAACTTTTTCGGCAATCGACACACTTCCTTGTGTGGTGGGATTTTCTGTTTGGAAAGTTTTACTATAGTTTTTCTATTTTTTTTTTACAATTTTGGTGCTATTTTTTCTGATTTTTTGGTTGAATAATCTATAATAGCTGACCTCACTTCTAATCTAAGTATCAAAAACAAAAATCTAACCTTTGGGGATGAAGAAAAATCAGAATAATAGACCCCTTTTTCAAATCTAATCTTAACATCAACTAGAATTACTTACTAGAAGTTAGATGTAGAAGGTTGACAGTATTTTGCTTAGAGAAAAGCTATTGAATACTTCCTTGGAGGAATTGAAAAGGAAGATTACCTTACTTCAGATCTTTCTACAGACGACACCAAAGTTAAATAAATGGTGTAAGACTGACATTTGTTTAACCTCTTGTGTAATGCCTTGGTAAGTGAAGTCAAGGGTAATCCTATTCATTGCAAAATAGTCAAGGACTTGTGGGCTTTCTTCGAGAGGTTGTACTCAAGAAAAGATAATCTGCATCAGATATATAACTTATGCGTATCATTGTTTCAACCTGATGGAAAAAGTAAAAATATTTCACAAATATATTCTAATATTAATCATCTCTTTGAGCAGTGGAATGCTCTTATTCTTATTACTACAGATATTGAAGCGATGCAGACTCAATGGGAGCAATTGGGAGCTTTATGTTTTTGGATGGCTCTACCACCTAAACTTAACACTACCCTTAACAAATCCTGACCAATTTTGAACCACTCACACAGGTAAATGCATTTTATTGTGCTCATCGAAATGTTGGAGATATGCCTTCTTAATCTATAACTCCTAATGAGTCATTTTCCTTGATTGGATTTGGTACTAGAAAGGGTCGCGGTAGTAGTAGAGGAGGAAGAGGAAGGGGGCATGATTCTAATAATGCTTACATATTTCATTATTGCAAAGAACTTGGTCATATCAAGAGAAATTGTTTTAAGTTAAAAAATGTGCCACCTCTATTTTCACATACTACAACTAGTACTTTTGTACCAAAGTCTAAGCCTACTCATGGAATAATCATATCTGAAGAGGAGTATGCTCGACATCTTCAATTCTAAGCCTCTCAACAATCATCACCTGTCTAGTCCACTGCCACTATGATTTAAATAGGTAATCCTATTGAGTGTCTTTCCAATTCCAATACTAGATGAGTTATTAATTCAGGTGCTACTGATTATATGATGGGTAATACAGGTATTTTATCTTCTTCTCACAACTCCTCTGCTTCTCATGTTACTTTGGCTAATGAGTCTATTGCTTTTGTTGGTGGAAGTGGTACAGTTAATGTTGCACCTAATATTTCTTTATCAATGTTTTAAGTCTTTCCAAGTTCCTATTTGATTTACTTTCTGTCAGACAATTAATACATACCTATAAGTGCAATGTTTTCTTTTTTCTTGGTTATTATGTTTTTTAGGATCTTTTAATGGAGAAAATTTTTGGTAAGGGATACGAATATAGTGGGTTGTACATACTCGATGAAAAATTTCCTCAGCCAATTGCTGCATCTGCTACCCTCACTCCATATCAATTACATTGTCACTTAGATCATCGTTGTTTAACGTCTTTAAAGAAATTGTATCCTAGTTTAAGTTTTGTTTTTACTTTAAATTGTGAGTCATGTCAGTTTATTAAACAGCATCGTCAACCTTATATTTCTTAAGTCAATAAATCAGTTGTATCCTTTTTTGAGTTAGTACATTCAGATATTTGGGATTCTTGGCCTGTTATTTCCAAATTTGATTATCATTATTTTATTACTTTTGTTGATGACTAATTAAGAGGTACTTGGCTTTATTTGATGAAAAATTGATCAGAACTGTTTGATATTTTTTATGCTTTTCATTCTGAAATTAAAAATTGATTTTAAACACCTATATATAGCTTTCGAAGTGAAAATGCTAAAGAATACTTTTTAGTAAAATTTTCTTCTTATTTGTCACAATACGATATAATTCATCAGTCATCTTGTGCAATTACTCCACAACAAAATAGAGTAGCTAAAAGAAAAAATCATTGCCTTTTGAAGGTAGCTTATGTTCTCTTATTTCAAATGAAAGTGTTTAAGGTGTTCTATGTAGATGCGATTGCTGCAACTTTTTTTTTTATCAATCATATGCCATTTTCGATTCTTGATGGGCAAGTACCTTTTTCTCTTTTGTTTTTTTTTTTTTCAGACATTGTTTCCTTTTACTCCACGTGTTTTTGGCTGCACATGTTTTATTCAAGATTATCCTTAAATTTCTAAGTTAGATCCTCAATTTTTGAAATGTGTCTTTCTTGGATATTCTCAAACTCAAAAGGGGTATCGATGTTATTCCCCTGAATTAGGTTATTATTTTGTATCTTTTGATGTTAATTTCTTTAAGTCCACTCTATTTTTTGGATCTTCTAAGTCTTTTTGCTCAGTGTTATATTCTGAATTTGTTGATGAACATTTCCTTATGTATTCTACCTCAGGATTCTCAGGTCCCTTCCACTAAAATTTAAACTTTCCTCCCATTAAATATATTTACTCTCATAGAGTGTAGGTACCAGATGCAGTTTGTCTTTCTACCATTACTGAGACATCAAGTACAACACCTATTACAGACATCCCTTAAGCTTCATCTTCCTTGCTGGCTTCTTCCTCACAAGATTCACTTCTTGCATCTTCTAATCTTAACTTGCGTATTGCTTAATGAAAAGGTATTCACAGTTGCACTCAGAAAAGTATGCATAATCACCTTTATTTGGTTTCTACCTTTATGTAATGCCTGAAAAATTAGGAAAATAAAAAGGGAAATTTAAAATAAAAATCTAAAATTGAAAAGGACTAAATTGAAAGGTTTT
>JANHAO010007079.1:0-20598 GCA_026873985.1 Saraca asoca
ATCATCCAAATTAATACTTTGATTCATAGTCACAGAGTCCATGATTTATCTAATCAAGAAAATAAATTTCATTTAGAAATTTTCAATACATTCGATTGACAACATAAAAAACAATTTTCTATAACAGTAAGGGTTTCAAGGAAATTTCTTGGAAATTTGATGTAGAGTTATTATAAAATAAATCTTTTATTCTATAATTACTCACTAGCTTCCAAAATGTCAGTATCCAGCTCGGCCGAAGTCGGGATGCTGCCGGTGAGCCTATAGAAGTTGCTGGCCGAACCTACACTGTTAAAGGTTTCGACTTAAATATCTTGGAAAACTAGTTGTAGAATTACTATAAAATAAATCCGATGATCTAGAAATATTCATCGGACTCGGAACTACCAGTGGCTAGCTGGCCGCCGGCAAGCCTGTGGAGGCTGCTGGCCGAACCAGTTGATACAGGGGAAGGACAAGTTGCTGGCTAGAGCTGCTGCCATGAGACACTGGAGAAGAAGGAAGAAGATGGTCGGATGTCACCAGAGAAGGGAGGACCAAAGAGAGGACGGTGGTCGGCGCTGTGGCAGCTGGAAGTTTCGGATTGGACCGAAAGATGCCGGGGAGAAAGGAACACCAGAGAAGAAGGAAGCTCATCGGCCGGAGGTCTATTGGGCGGTGATGGTGCCAACTGAAGGAGGGAGGGAGAAAGAGAGAGAAGAAGAAGAACTAAGAAGCTTCTAAAGAAGAGAAGCCGAGAATGGCCAGGGAAATTGGGAAAAGACGGCGGGGGGGTGAGTCCTTTTTTTGGATCAATTTGGGCCTTTTTTTTTCAGGTGTTAAAACTAGCAGGTTAACCCGCCTTCAACCCCCAATCCAAACGGGACGGGTTCAGAAACCCGCTTCTAAACGGGCCAATAAAACCTTAAGCCAACCCAATCCATTTATATGGTGAGACGGACCAATCCGACGGGTCCAACCCATTTTGACAGCTTTATCTGTTACTCTACTATCTGCTTTCTTGTTAAGCTGGCCAATGTAATTGCACTGTGTAACAAAGACCAGAGGGGAAAGCCAATCACCAAAACACTAGAAAATTTCCTATCTAATATATGCCGGATGGAAAGTATTTTTTACCTTATATATCCCTTTTGTCTGCTTCTTACACTTTGTTATGACTTCTAGGTTGATGCAGAATCTAATAAAGAATTGGAGCAGTGGAATGAAATGCTTAAAAATGATGTTATCAAGCTATGCCAGGATAACAATTTCAATACAGGATTTTTTGAGGGTAGTGATAATCACTCTATTATTGATGCTTATGAACTAAAGGTAATTTAAGCTTACACAGAACTGAATTATCTAAGACCTTTTTAACTTACTGGGGATACTTATTCACAGAAAGGATTTACCACTGTACCTTTCAGCTCAGACTTGAATATATTCTTGAGAGAATTGCATTGATATCTGAGGCTGCAAGTAGAGAGAGGCCTTCTGCTGTCACTAGTAATCTATTCATAGGTGGAGCTCTCGCTACAAGATCTGTATGCACTCTGCAACACTTGGGAATCACACATATTTTGTGTCTGTGTGCCAGTGAAACTGGACAGTCAGATTCTCAGTTTCCTGATTTATTTGTGTACAAAAATTTTTCTGTAAGTAATTCTTATTCACTAATATTCTACTAACATATCTGCAGAGGATTATTGTGCGAATCTAAGTTGTCTTTGCTCTTGCTTGTACGATGCTGTTTCCCTTATGTTTCATTGATGCATCCTTAACTAATTGTTGTATTATAGGGCCTCAATTGAAATGGTATCTGTGCTTTTTATTTTGTTTGTTTCTGACTGTTCTATTTCCTTAACATTCATCGTAATAAAATTTAATTTCCCTTGGCTGAAAGAGTATTGTGACTTTTGGGATAAGTCAAACAATCAATATGTTCAGCCCAGCCTTTATAGTTTCTTACTTAATGTGGTGGTGGTATACTACATGTGCTCTTCAAATGCTGTACTCCTGTTCAAATGTTTTTAACAAACTTCTCTGATAGACAGGTTACCAACCATACTTTTATTATTAGGTTCATGGGAATTGAATCAATTCACTATTTGAACAGATATGTGACAACGAAGATACTGACATCAGCAGCATATTCAACGAAACTTGTGATTTTATAGATCAAATTGAACAAACAGGACAGAGAGTTTTAGTTCATTGCTTTGAAGGGCGAAGCAGAAGTGCCACATTGGTCCTTGCTTACTTGATGCTCAGGAAGTAAGTAATATTGTAAAATTTTTACAACCTTCATACATGATAAAGAATGATGCAATTATCACTCTGGGCCTTGTATATCTGGTAGAGCTTGGCTGAAACTATTAGATGCATCACATAGTGTAGGAAGCCACAATCCTCTATGATAAATGGGTGGAATTGTGGTTAAATTAGATAATCAATCCTTAATATATTAATTTATAATTTATAATAGTTATTTAAATCTTCTAATACCTATTTCAGTAAATAGGCTAGTTTTGTATAATTGAATACCTTTTCGAGTTAACAAGATTTTTGTTTTGTATAATGATCAGTTTGTGACATTCGATGCTGTTGAGCAACCTGATCATATAATCAGCATGTGACAATCATGTTCTTAATTATTGAAGTGTATTACTGCTAATGGCATCTAGGACAACTTCAGAACTAAAAGCTTTTGCGATGCAGGAACTTCACTGTATTACAAGCATGGAATACTCTTAGACGAGTTCACCGTCGAGCACAGCCGAATGATGGGTTTGCAAAGATCTTACTGGAACTAGATCAGAAATTGTACGGGAAGGTTTCAATGGAATGGCAGCACCGGAAACCTACAATGAAAGTTTGTCCTCTCTGTGGGAAGAATGCAGGACTAAGCAGCAGCTCACTGAAGCTCCATTTACAAAAATCACATAAAAGGCTTTCCTCCGGGAGTGTCGACAGTGCCATGAATATGGAGATCCAAAAGGCCTTAACGGCTTTGAGAATTAGTTGATGTGGGAGTGTCAGTCCACGGAGAGGCAGTCCCCACTCAATTATGAATGAATAGGAAGAAGGTAACCAGAGATTGTTGCTTCATTGGCAGCCAGTTAGTATTATTTGCTTCCAATCTCAGTAGTTTCGTCATTCCTTCCTTGTAGTCGTCTGGAAGACATGTTTTAATTCCTTCCTCATAGTTTGCTTCTGGAAGACATGTAGTATTAGCCGTATATAAATGTGTACATCGGTTTACCATGCCAAGAGTGCCTAATGGAATTTGCTTGCTATTTGCTAACATAGTCATCAGTGCTTCCCTGTTTATTACCTGGTGGCCTTGACAAGTAAACTACTGACTAAGTGACTATTGTTCAAATGAAAAACTTTTGGTCCTCTGAGGGGAACAAATAATGACGTTGGCTATGACTATGGTTCAAGTGAAACAAACAAGTACATACAACATGTGGTGGCTGGAGGGGGCATCATATTGGACCGGGTGTGTCAGGTGTTTGTGTGACTCGTGGTCTACACACGTGGGCAGTCATAAGTTTGAGCTAGCCAAAAGGCAAGTGGTCTCTAGCCGTTTAAGAGTTCGAATCGGATGACTTCTCAGGACTTCAAGGCGAACACCCTTCCATGATGGAGCTGTTGAGTTTTGATGTTACCACTTATCATTCTTTAATTTTTATTGGATCAATTTTACTTTTCAACTTTTAAAATTGATGCCAGTTAGACACCTTGTAAAAGAAATTTGTATGTGAAATAAAAGGTTGTTTGATTGGGATTAGTTATTATTGACTGAATTGAAAGCTTACTCTTGTAGGTCAATTTATTTCAAAACAGTAAGTTTTTGGTTGGCATGGATTTGTATAGTTTTCTTCATAATTCTCTCGCCATTAAAGCAAGTACACAATCTAGCCGACCATTAAAGTAGTATACTAAAACAGAAAAAAAATTGTCTTAACTTTGATGAATAAGATAAATTTGAAATTTATTTTTGTAAATAAAAAACTTAAAAGTGAAATTTTAATTCACTTGGAAGCTTGTGCTATTACTTCAATTTTAAAAGTTTTAGAGTACAATTAAAATTTGAGAAAGATGCGTTTTAACGGTTAACTTATTTTTTACTAGATTCCAAGGACAACTTTTTTTTTTTTTCCTTTCTCAGATTCTATCCAGAAAATTATGGCTATCTGAGTTGGATCACTGTTCATCAAGTTAAATATACTTGAAAGAACATAAACTCCAGAAAACAGACAATCCTTCCTCTTTCTAATTAATTTACTCTCCTAAAAGAACGATGATGTAAGTTGGTATTATTATCCACAGTTTAGCTAATATTTGATCTTCAATTAAATCCTTCAGTCTGTTAAAATATTTGGCGAAATTGAGCATATAATGCTGTTCGAAAGCTCTTAAAAAAATATATATATAGATTCCTATCCACGTACAACCTTGATAGTAATTTTCTTCTTGATAAACGGGAAAAAAGGCATTGAAACACTTGAGCATTGATTATAATTTCATCAATAAATTTTCAACTTCACACCAAAATCCTCCCATTGGCACCCAATTTTGCAAATAAATTCATATCTACCCCAGTTGCATGACCTATAAACTTCATGGTCTACAAATTAATATGCTTTGATTTTCAAAACTTACATCTGCAGAATAGAATTTGAATGCTCACTTTCATTAAAAGAAAAAAAAATAAAGAATAGTCTACATAATAAACAACAGAAACCCTCAAAAATCCATTAATCAATCCGACCATTGGGTTGGTGCTGAAAATTTCACATCATCATGGCTTTTTGGCCTGCACGAAGAAACAAAAACAGGCACCAAAAAATTGAACAGCTAATTCATGCGGAAGTAAGAGACAAAAAGAAAAGGAAATGTTAAGTTTACCAAACACAACACGGAGCATCCAAAACCAAGGGAAACATCCAAAAAAGCTTACCTTGCTTATGTACTTCTTCTGAATTTTCAATGCTTCCGTGCATGCTTTTTTAGCATCAATACTCGAAGTTATGTCTCCCAAGATCTAGAGACAGAGTTTCAGGTGAGACACATGTAGAAAAGCATGTGCAATAATAAAATACAAATGCATACAGAGGGGTGGAGAAAATTGAAAAGAGTAATACCTTGACAACATCATCCACACCCTTAGCTTCCTTTAAAATTCGCCTATTCTTGATCTCAAGAACACTTGCAACAAGGAAAACAGCTAGTGTATTATTTTCCTCTGTATGCCCAGTCCTCAAAATTTTCCTCTCAAATTTGCCATATTGCTTCATCGTTTTGTTATTCAATGCAGGGGCACTACTGTCTTTTTTTGTACCATCTTCCGACGACTCATATAATGAGAAGATGTTTGGGTTGTATTCCATGCCCCACATCAACTGAAAACAATCTATATTATGTCTTAAAATGAGCTTATCAATTTAAAGCCAAAAAAAAATAAAAAAAATACAATCATCTCCCAACTATTTATCAGTTAGAATTGTCAAGGAACTCCTCAATTTCTGCAGTAGCTCATTACAATAACAACAACCCAGCCTTATCCCATTAGATGAGGTTGACTACATTGATCATTAGATGCCAAAATAGCTCATTCCTTGAGAAAATTTATATAAAGTTATCATAATTCCAGCTTACCTCCCAAAGATACAAAGTATCTGCAAAAGAAAATTCTCTACGGAAAAGAACCATCAGCATGCGAAATGCAAAGAGATACTCCCCACCATCTAAATCCTCTGCCAAATTAATAAAGATAAAGTTTAGTTGACTTTTTCTGGAAAATTAATACTCTTTTCCTGTGTTGTGCTAAACATAAGGGTGTGTGAGTTGAACAAGCAACCTCGCCATTGACAAAAAGTCCCTTGCTACTACAGCCAAAGAAAATTTTATTCGCAAGTATGTGCAGACTGGTGATGGTGTATAGTTTCCCCAATCACGCAACCTCAAAATTATTGCCATTAAAGATATATATCCAAAAAAATCAGTTATATTAATCTGAAAAGCATGGTTGCCACTTTGGAGCAATTGATTTGAATCTCATGAAATAAAAGATACCAAGGAAATTATTACTCAGACACATTACAAGTGGCAGCCATGAAAGTTTGACATACCAAGGTGTTGGTGAAGCTTGGGATCAACTGTCTTTATTATCTGCGAGAGTGTGCTCAACTGAGATTGCACCCCCATTGAACTTGCATTGCACCTAAAGTTTTCTCTCTGTTACAAACAAAGGCAGGAGTATAAACACACCACAAAAATTAATTAGTTAAGGACAAGCATTTAGCTGGTCTTCAAATGAAAACATGAGCAACATAATCAGCATTATTCCTTGGTCATCTTTGCATCAGTTTTGTGTTCCAGCAAGAAAGAATTCCAGTGGTAAATTCATGGAAGGATTTGAGGTACGCAACTACTTTCAAGGTCTGCCACTATTAGGATGTAGGAACAATCTACTCAATAAGAAATTAAAATTTGAAGAACAACTACACAAGTTTTCTGATTATAAAACTTCTGAGTCATATTTACTAATGGCACTAGACAGTATTTACTACTTATTTTTCATTAACAGATCAATTACTCACACAAGAAACATTCAGAAAATAGCACTGATTAGGCAGAAGTGATATTGCATCATCACAAGAATAGGTCTAATATACCATCCTTCGCATTGCACGCTCAAAGCACCAAAAGGAATCTGATTCATTCTCAAGAAGAATCACTAGTGGAGAGCAAATATCATTCATTCCTGCAAAAGAAACAACCGCTTGGGAATGTCTCAACTTGAAGCTCCTTGACTTTTAACAACAAAATTTTCAAAAATAATAATAATAATAGTTCACCTTGCACATAACCAATATCATTGTCCAACCAGGCATAAACCGCTAGGACATCCCAAAGTTTTCCCTGATTAGCTTCAGTCTCATAAAAGACAAGTGCTCTATCTGTTCGATTAACATCCAAACCTACAACCACAAAATAACAGTCAGTGTGGACAATTATTAGAAGAAATTATAATGAACAGACCATAAGCAAACATCATATTACAAAATAGTAGCATATACGAACTTCCATGAGAACGCAGGTTCAAGCCATTCTTCCTTGATCACATCATGTGACACTAAAATGCAGATAGCAAGTCCATTTTAATGAAACTTCATATTCTTATTAACAAGTTACCAGTTTTGGTAGCATAAATTATATGCTACATAAGCTAGGATGGTGTCATTACATTTATAATCCATTCTTTCTTTTTTTTTTCCTCATTCTTGTAGAATTTGTTTACACTTCATGTTTAGAATACTTTGCCTCTTTAAGAGGGAAATTTATTGATAAACCCTGCTTAGTGAAGCTCAACTAGCAAAAGATGTAGAACAAAACTAAAACCCACAGAATAGAGATATGAATCCAGTCTTTTAATGAATATGCAGCAGAGACATACCAATCTGATGTAATGTCTGCACCCACTGCAAAACTCTCTTGTCCGAAAGAGGCACACTTATCAGAGAAGGATCTACTGGTTGGCCATCTTCATCGAGGAGAGGTGTTGAAATATATTTTCCACTACCAATCACTGGAACCATGCTTTGACATTCAGTTTTCCAACTATTGTACTGCTCCCTGAATGAGAGATTTACAGAAGTTCATTATTTTTAACTAAGCAAAAGGGGAAAAGAGGATAGCAGATTTGTGATTCATGCCTCTGCAAATTAGAAAGACTGATTATTCTTAACAAGATCAACATAAGCTTTTATTATAAGAAACAAGAGCAGCAACCCAATTTTGTAAATATAGACTGAAATGTGATAAGCAATGATATGAATATATACCTCCTGCGTTCCTTGAGCTGATTCCGTTCTTCAAATGTGCTGTTAGGATCATAGCAGCCCAACAAGAACTCCCATACTACCCCTTTAATTGAAGGGTGAACACCCTACACATTTTATAAAATAGACAGAAAAAACAGACACGTCAGAAAAAATCGAAACTTGAATCAGTTTAACTACTTTTTAACATGAAAAGAGCATCAGATATGCTCTTAGCAAAATACACTGGACATCAGGTATCACCATCATATTCATTAAGATGTGCAGATGCTAGTTCATATATGTACGTTTGAGATGTATATAACAAATCGCCACCAAAAAATCAACTCAAACCAGATGCATTTTCACACAGCTATTCATAATAAATATTCACTGAGTAATCTAAAGATTATACTTGTAAATAAAAATTACCCCCCGTTGGATCCGTCTTAGCACTTTTGCTATATCCAACTGGCCTTCTTGATTGAATGATGCATGCCATCTTCTTGCACTTAAAGTTTTGCCAGCCTGTGTAATCAAACAGTGAAGGAACTGGACCATGAGATTTCTAAAAAAAAAATGACACCCACAGAAGCATACGTTATAATAATAGTGCTAAAAAAAAAAAATTCTGTCTCATTTTCACAGCCAAACAATATTATAATGTTTTCTGGCAAGTAGAACTCTAATTTGGCGTCATATGAAGTATCTATTGAGTTCTTTATCATCTGTAGCCTCAATTGCTTGGCTTTTCAAATTCAAATAGAATTAATAGGCCATAAGAAGTATGATAAAAATGCAAATGAATAGAGAATAGCACCCTTGGTTTAAAACGAGTCTTTGGAACCTCATCCTGGCATTCCGGTCGGATGGGATAGAAAGAATCCAACTCAGTTGCCCCTGCGCTCATGATAAGAACTTTCCCCAATCCACAACAAAGCGTCCAGGTCATCCACTCAACCAAAGCTCTTGAATTTGACACCAGATGCTAGGATTCCATGTCAATCAATGGCTGCTGATTCAATGAAACCAAGCAGAATGCATAAAAAAAAAAAAAAAAAATTTAGTTTACGAAAATGTAAAAAAACAAAAGCATTAATTTCAATGTCAATATCATCTTCGGGAGAATAAATCTCAAGAAGTTTCCTTGACACTATCACAATCGAAAGAGCCAAAAGCAAAAAATTCTCCGATAAACCATTTTCCTGCACTCTTTTTCAGAAAAAACGAATCTATAATTTCGTTATCAAATCTAAGTCTAATGATACCAATGGTTAGAATTGGGTGATCCTAATCTGATTCTGTGACTTGTTAAACCAGCTCTTAAATACAGGATAGCAGCAACAATGACGACGCTCTATCACGTTTAAAAAAATAAATGCAACAATTAAGACGACATAAGCATAAATTGAACCACCTTTCCCATATTTTGCATATTTATACGAACTCAGACACATTACGACGAACAGGGAAACCTTGTACGGAAGTTCTGGCTATCGGAGATAATCATGTGAGAATCGCGGAAGCAATATGTCGTTAAAGCTCCAAAGGGGTTGAAGATATGAATGTTGAATAATAGACTGATGGTGGAGAAACTGGGAACGAACAAATCGCGAATGATGTGGAGGAATACGCATTTTCTCAGCTGCCAACTTGTAGACATACAGATTTAATTGCCATAATTACTTTATTCAAATTCAAATTTCTAATGCACCAAACAATATAGTGATACTTATTCAATAATCAAATATTGACTTAACACAAGTTCTCACTCGTAAGTCATAACGCTTGACTCTCTGCAGATATTTTTATTCATTGATTTTTTTTTAATTCATAAAATTTTTTTAATGATATTGTATCCACGTGTGAGAAGTATTAGCAAGAAAAAAACATGTACAACTTGTTCAATGTAATTGTAAGCTTAGAATTTTTAAAACCTTATGAGATGATAAAGGATAAAATAAGTCAACATAGTAATATAACATTGAATAGTAAAAAAAATGAGTAAGTGAAAAAAAAAACACATAATATTGTATGGTTTTTGTTATGTTATTGTATAAGTAGTTTAATATTACAATGATATATTATTGATTGTTTATCAACTTGATTATAAAATTATAGTATATAGAATCATTGTTTGAACAAATTTAGAAAAAGTTCATATTAAAAAAAAAATCGATATATATTGGAAAGAAAGTACGTGAAAAAATAAGAAAGATAATATTGTCTAAATAATATAAATGAAGGATGAAAGGATAATTCTTCATTTCTTTTTTTATTTTATTTACTCTCAAAGAAACCATAATAAAAAGATTATACAATCATATTATGGTGCTTGAGAAAAAATCATAGTGTAACATGGTGTCATATTACATAATATTATTCTATCCAATTCTATTACATACATTTCTGCAAAGATACTTCAAATTCGTTCTCCTCAAATTTTGTGAACGTCTCACTATCTAACAGAGGACATTTATACAAATCAAGCGTTTCTCTGTTCCATGATTGCATGAAACCACTGTTTAAACATGTAGATTCACTCACGTGGCCTCCTTATCCACTGTGCCAAACATGGAAGAGTGAAGTCAAAGCACAATACAACACAATGTCGAAAAACCATGAGACAATGCGCCATGTTTTTACCAACATGCTGCAGTAATTTTCAGGATTAATAACAGCATCTTCATTCCATCCATTTAGCAAATGGCAATTATGCTGACCGAATTCTAGTTTGTCAAGAAATTCCATTCTCATATCAAGGATAACTGTAGACAACATACAGGCAGAGTTGGTCTCACCATGAACGAACAATAACAAGGTGTATCATAAAAAATACTGACTACAACTCAAGCGCATTATGTAAGAAAAATCAATTAAAGAAACTTCTTAGTAGAAAAAAAAAAATTGCCGGTTGAATTCTCTCTATTCATGTTGTGAGAACAAGTTACAGTGGCCGAGAAATCTTCCCGTGACAAAATCCAGGGGCAGAAAAGGTCCATTTTGGTCCAAGAAGTGATTCAGCAAAACCCCATTTGCAAGATTGATTCCATACTGCCTCGGATCTTTCTTGAAGCAAGGTGATCTAGCAGCATTTCAGGCGCCATCAGAATTTAGAAAATGTCTTCTGATAAAAGAAAACCCACTTACTTCCTGATAGAGAGGAGCTCAAAGCTCCGAAGAGTTTCATCTCGATTGCCTCTTGTAGAGCCAGTGCGGGTAAAAGTTGGTTGTTTTGACTCATACACAGGTTGAGTTCTATGTGTGGATGGGCGGCTACTAGAAGTCAGCCGGCCAGTACGAACATCACTATTATCAGCTGAGGAACTAGGCTTGGTTGATGTGATGATGGCTCTTCTTGAAGTGCTGCCATATCGTGAAGAACTGCGCCCCTTCTCTTGATCATGGTGCTGACAACACAAGGAAAAATTATCTCAGTAAAAAATTTGGAAAAAGAAAACTTAATATATATTATTAGATGGTTTGAGAATGAGTAAACCAGAAAAGTTATGGGGGAAAAAAAAAACAAAGAGGTGATGATTAAGCAAATGAGATGATAATTCTTCTACATGATCAACTCATGCAATTGAAACAGCATTATCAGGAACTGCAACACATCCCATCCCCCCTTTTTTTTCCTTCTACCCTTTTATTACCCTGTATTGTTTCTGTCATTTGAGAAGAACCAAGCAATTCTTTTGCTCCACAGACTAAATTACATGCTTTCAACTTAATATCCAACAGAACTAAAATGTAAGAAAAGTAAAGCCAGTGAAACTCCAATCAACATTGAGAGGTGAAGGTGGATATTTAAGCCAAACATATTAACATAATGACAGTTCAAAATAGAACTCCTCCCAACACATCTACTTAAACCAAATGTTAATGATAACCAGCCCAAGTCCTAATCAGATGATTAAGGTAAAAAGTCAACTAGTTCACTCTAGGGCAACTTCAACCATATCTTCACGATGACAGCACTTCAACACTATATAATCACCCTCTAAATATTAGAAACAGTCATAGCATGTATGTTCATGTTCCTGAAAGGCTCCCGAACAAGTTATGAGATCAATAATACTGTATCTTTTTTTTGTTGAGGGAAAAAAAAAAAAATTTACCGCATCCTTGTGTAATGTAACATCCTCAGCAGTCCTATGTTTTGTGTGATCACCACGAGGACTAGGGCTTGTGGGGTTCCTCCGAGAAAATACTTCAACAGCACCAGAGAATTTCTCGCGAATCTCTTTTCCAACTGAAAGAAGCAAGATGCATGACAAACGATTAACACATGGAATTTTTGATAAGCAAGTAATTTCATCAATGACATAAGCCCAAAAAAAAAAGGGACAAGTACAATTAAATTCTGCTATGGTATAATTTTCTGTAAGCTAATATTTACTTGGAAACAAAAGATTTTAAGGTCAAAGGCTCACAGCAAATAGTAAGTTTTGAATTCCTGTTCCCAGTGCTCAAACTCGTCAAGATTTTCTATGACACCAAATATAGATAAAAAAAAATCATGCACCTGAAATCTTCTCTGGCTTTTGTACAGATGGTCCGGCTCCTGCATTCATAGCTGCTTTGCCACTGCCATGCTGATGTTGCAAAAACCAGATAAGTGACTATTAATAAAGAGCCAAATCCAAACATGCGGATATAAAGGTACTAACCCGCCCTTTAGAGTTGGCACCAATCTGAGGATACTTCAATATAGTCCAGTCAAAAACATAGTCAAATTGATAGCCTGTAGTGCCAATGTCAAGATCATCCTACAATCATTAAATGCACTAAAAGCTTTCCTGTAAAACAGGCTGAAAATATATACTAAATGCTTATATCCAGGTAAGTTATCAGGGTCCTGCACCTTCTCGAATAAATAAGTCTCGGAAAAGCCTTTTTAAATATGAATAATCTGGCTTGTCCTCAAACCGCAATGATCGGCAGTAATGGAAGTATGAAACAAATTCAGATGGATATGATTTACATAGCACCTGTTCCATGCACAACCAACGTAGCAACAAGATTAATAAATTGAGCGGTGACAGATGGGCTAGGAGGATGAAAAAGATTACAAGCTATGCCAATCCATGAATGCAAATATAGGATCATGAATCAAAGTGATAATCAACCCAAGATTTGTAGTTTGACTAAACATAGTTCTCACACATGTGATAAATGGATTTGTGCTTGTGCACACAGGCACAAACTATAATGGAGCTGACTCGCAAAGCCTGGCCTGTCTTTTCAACCAATATAACATTGTACATCCAACATCTAAAGGCTTCAAAGTTTAAGTTTAGAGGGAACATCATATTCCTCCAATGACCTCTTGCTAACCAATTTGACACTGATCAAACTAGTCATAATACCTCTATGGGAGTTGACACCTTCTTCTCGCTGATCTTGTCATATTTTTGTTTTTTGGTGCCAGCCTTGAGCCCCTGCCAGGGAAGGCTGAAACAAAGAAGATAATTGTACAAAGAAAGCCAATCATAACGATGATATTGTAATAATTGACAAATTTAGGTTGTGAATAGATATATCTGTCAAGTATCCAACCTTCCTCTTAAAAAATACATGAGCACATAACCAAGAGATTCCAGATCATCCCTCCTGCTTTGTTCTGCCAGCAAAATAAAGTACAATTAGATGATAGTCTTTGATCAAGCATGATGGCGTCCACTGGTCCATGTGGCCAACCCATCTAGTGGAATAAGGCTTGTTTGGTCTTATTGTTGTAGATGATTGAAAAAAAAAAAAAAAGCAAGTGTAATATGTATTAATTCAGTTCAAATTATTGGTTGCCACAACAAAAAAGGTATAAACTAGCATAAACTATCACTCACCAATTCCAAGATGAGTGTTGACACTTGCATAACGAGCTGTGCCTGTAAGGTTCTTGTTTTCTCTGCAAAAACAAATGATTTTTCATGATAAAAAAAACATTGAAGCGTACCTTTTGAAAGAAACAGAAAATTTACAAAATAGTTTTGTCATATTGTATTAAAATTCTTTGCTTTTGGCATTTAGCCCCATCATACAACCAAAAAACAGTTGCAGATCTAAACAGAGTACCATCATGTCATGGAATAATCACTAAAAAAATTTACCTGTATGGTATGTGCTTGTGAGTCTGAAGATCCCTATACTTTTTGGCCAGACCATAGTCAATGATGTACACCTGAAATCAGATATCCCTTCGTGATATCAGAAAACGTAAAAATGAAATTTGCATGCTCACCTAGGAGGCTAGAATGTACCTGGTTTGCTTTACGCCCTAGGCCCATTAGAAAATTGTCAGGCTTGATGTCACGGTGAAGAAACCCTCTTGAATGCATATATTCAACTCTGTTAATCTGAAAACAAACAACATTATGAAGGAAAATTAAGCATTACCATCACTGTTTAAGACACTTGCCAAAGTTTTACAGATAAACTTACTAATTGATCAGCAAGCATCAACACAGTCTTCAATGATAACTTCCGGTTGCAATAGTTGAACAAATCTTCCAAACTTGGTCCAAGAAGGTCAATAACCATGACATTGTAGTCTCCCTCAACTCCAAACCACTTGAGATGGGGAACCCCAGCTTCATTTACAAAAAAAAAAAAAAAAAAAACTTTATTACTCTAAAGAAAACATCTTGGTTGTTTTCTGACATTGAGTCCATCTCTCCATCTTCATTTCCCTCTGAAGGGATGGTTTAGACTAATAGTTTCTAATTTTTTTTTATCAAAAAAGAAACTTTTATAATAAAGAAGAGAATACATGTGATTATGAGAAGAGGATGAGGAGTCCTCATACAGGCAAAAAAAAAAACTGATACCCAAAACTGCTTCTCAATTTCTCTGCAAATTTGATAGACTCAATTCCCTAAAGTAGTGATTGCTTTTAGCCAAAGAGAGGTTACAAACAAAATCCTACCCAACAACAGCACACTTGACTGGGCTTGATTTCTGGAAATTCTAGCATTCGTTTTCAACTAAATGCACCAAGTGACAGCAAAACGAGCACTAATATTTTCCAATTTCTTAACAGAAGGGGATTAAGTGGGCATCAAATCAGTATACTCTTCAGATCTTTCTTTTTTTCCTTTTTTTTTCTTTTTTTTGTGCATTGAATAATATCCAAGTCAAAGAAAAGTAACAGATACTCCTTTTTAGCTCAAGACAAATGCCATGTGAAACTTCTCATGCTAGCTAACAACTTTCAGAATCTATTTTCACAAAAAAATAAGAAGGAAAGAGAGATGTTGACTTACTTCCTCCTTGAAGAAGCATATACAATTTGGATTCATAGTGAAGCTGTGGATGCTTCGTCTTCACAGGTTCCTGAATTGTATTTGAAGGAGGGGGTATGTTGAGAATTTGCAATGTAGAATATAATGAGCATATGATTGTCAATAGTCAATACTAAAAATACATTGATAAACCGAAAAATATTAATCGACTTCTAGAAATTAATGATATACTTCAATATTTTATTTATCATCCGTATGCTTGAAAACTTAACATACCAGCTTAACAGCAACCTCTTCTCCAGTTTGTACATTAACGCCTAATATAAGAAAGAAGAAAAGGGAAATGATCAAAACAACATAAGAATATAAGAAATGCTGCAAAAAGGAAAATTCAAAATCATGAAGAGGAACATGATTATACCTAAGTAAAGTTCCCCAAAAGACCCACTCCCAATTTTCCTTCCCAATTTAAACTTCCCAGCAATCACGTGATCCATTCTAAAATGACTTTTAATTTACACCTACAGCCAGCAACTATGATGGGATTTTTCTGCCCAGATTTGCGCCCAATTCCGCAACTAAATGTGCATAATCTCGTACAGAGTACAAACCTAGGGGAATATTAAGGGATTGTTCAGGTCAAAATTCCCCGCTTTCTTCAATAAACCACCAAAATCCAATGAAACCTTCGAATCTAATACCCGATTATCAATAAATTGGAGGATGGCGTAGATCCAGAATACGGGTAAGTCAAAATGAACCAAGTTTATAAGTTTTTCAGCATCCCCAGCAATGAGGATGAAATCTATATTCAGAATACAACACCTAGGCTCCAACTACATTCCTTTACAGCACAAAATCCAAATCAACCATCGAGGACCCTTGAATCAAGCCCTAATTTGCAGAAAATAGGAGGGCATTGACCCAGAAAAACATAAATGCAAATAAGAATGAAAAAACGATTGCCTAAATTTCTGAGTAAAAAATAACGGAAAAACTATATAGTCAAAGAAGGGGAGAATAAGGGGTCTGTGCTGGAAGAGATAGGAAAAGACAAAACTAGAAGTTGGCAGATGGAAGGAGATAACTGATGTGAACAGACAGAAATATAGACAGGTGATAAGGGAAACGCAGGCATGAGATTAATCGCTGTTATTTTTGAGTAATTTAAAAGTAAACAAAATATGTGTCTTTTTTCTTAATCTCTGGATAAATTATAATTTTTAAATGTATGGAATGTTGAATGGGAAATGAGACAGAGACGAACGGTTAAAAAGAAGCCAGACGTTCCATTTTTTGTCTGCCGCCCACGTTTGGTTCGGTCTAACAAATTGTGTATTGTTCACCTGTTCTTTTTCTCTGTCATATGTGCATAACGTAAAGCACGTGACGAATTTCTCTCTCTCTCTCTCTATTGGATTTTTTGGGTTGTCCACTAATGAAGAAATTGGGCTATTTATGGCCCAAACTGAGCAACCCAATCTGCATGGTCATCCCTTCAATGTGTCTATTAAGTAGATTTTTAATCAGATTTAGGAGATTTTAATTATTTGAGTAAATTAATCAATTATTTTGAATGTTTAGAAAATATCTGTTTGAGTTAGCTTTAACCCTCAAAAAGATAAGAAACTTAACTTTTTCAATTATCTTCAACATTTAAGGTACAAAAAGATATCACAATCCTTAATGAAGTCAAGTTTTGACACTTTTATTTTTAATATATAGAAAAAAAATTTATAAAGATATACATAAAATATATTTTATGATAAATCATTTCCTAATTGATTCATATGCATTAAATATATTATTTAATCATTCCTCTATTTTCTCACTAATAATAATAACAAATAATAATGATATTAAACTTAATTTTTTATCTAAAATTATTTATTTCTTAATAATAAATTATAACTATTTATTTTTTAAAAGAAAATCTAATAAATAAATGATAGAATATAATTATTTATTTATTAAAAAATCTAATGAGTATAATAAATTATAATTATAATCCCTTATCAACTCAAGTTTTGACACTTTTACTCTTGACACACATAGGAAAACTCTTATAAGAAATGTGCATGAAATATATTTTATGATAAATCGTTTCTTAATTGATTCATATGCATTAAATATATTATTTGATTATTCATCCATTTTACTCCCACTATCAACTTATAAGAAATAACAACAAAAATAACAATAATAATAACAATTAATAATGGTATTAAACTTATTTTTATCTAAAATTATCTATTTCTTAATAATAAATTATAACTATTTATTTTTTAAAAGAAAATCTAATAAATATATGATAGATTATAATTATTTATTTATTAAAAAATTATAATAAGGATAATAAATTATAATTATTTATTTTTAAAGAAAAATTAATTATAATGAATTATAATTATTTATTTCTTAAAAGAAAGTCTAATAAATAATAAATTACAATGATTTTTTTGGAAGAAAAATCTGATAAATAATAATTTGAAATCTTAAATATTATTAAAGTAAATGAATACTTAGATAAATTATATAATATACATATATCCTTATATGTCATTTTATATATAATAAGTTAATAATAAATAACTAATTTTACTAAACATCTTTATACAAATAACTAATGTTATTAGCTAATATAATCAGTTATCAATTAATCATTAATATAATAAGCTATCAACTAATATAATCAGTCAATTGCCAAATAGGACCAATATCAATATCAATGCTACCTAATAGTACTTTTAGTTCCATGACAAACCATTTAAGGTAGTGAGTAGCACCGATGAAGGAAACCCATCTCTTGCACAAAAGCTCGTTGTCTCCATTCCATAATAACATTGTTCCATCAATGGCTTGAACTACCTAACCGGTACTCTACAATTGGCTAATTCTTTTATTGAAATGGAGTTTGTGTTTAATTTTCTCTTATGATTCACACGCTTTATCTTTCAATTTGAATTTCTTTCCATTTTCATCTAATTTTTCTTCTATTAGGGTAATTTTTCTTCTAATTTCTTTTGCCTTTCCCATTTTAATGTTTATTTTCCTGCCTCTACCTGAAATACCCACTGGTACATGTATTTGTTGTCAAAAACTTTTATTCTTAATTGTTTTTCATAATTTATTTGAATTATTTGAAATTTGAAATTTGAAATTATTTGATTCATTTGAAACTTTGTTGCTTCTGTATTCATTGTCTATATATATGGAAATGTTGCATGGTCCATTTGGTGTCGTTTTTCTCCCATTTCTAAAAGTTGTCATCTGACAAATTCAACTTCTCAACAACCTCGATCCAAGGTTAAAGATGACTTGTATGCCTTTTCTAACCCTAATTTCTTTTCTTTGATATTTCAATTATATAGATTGTTGTTTTTATGCATGTGGTGCCTATTAATTTTGTTCTTACATTAATAATGATTTATACTATCATTGAAGGAATTGGCCTATCCAACAGCCTCCCTTGAAGATTGAATGTGATCATAGGACATTTTCTAAGTAATTTATTTAAATTTTTCTCAATTTCAGTTATATTTAAGATTAAATGAGTTTGCACTTACCCAAAGATGTTTGTCTTACTATTACATTGAATGTTCTTCCTAAAAATTTTATTAGTTTTTCATCAATTCCTTTATAGTGATTTAGTAAGGCAAATTTTTGGGCGATTGATTATTATTGTCCTTTGTTGGTTACTCTTCTTAGTTTTTGTAATTTGTGCAAATGTCATATTCCTTTTCTCCATTTCCCCTATTTTGGGAAGATCCACTTTGAAATTGAGGTCAGTTCCATTACACTTTTACCCTCACATAGTAGACATATGCCATGAATTTTTTTTTATTTTTTTTCCTGGATTCATGATCTTTTGTGTAAGATTTCTTTCTTTATTTTTGGGAATGAAGAATAAATGTAGTAGTTTTCTTAAAACATATCTCATCTTAAGTAGGTTTCTATTTATAACACTCAATGTACCTTCTATACAAGATACTTACTAGATAATGGCTATGGTCATACAAGTTTTTAGATTTGTTTCAACTCTCATATCAAGTAAAATTCCTTTTCTCTATTTCCCTTGTTTTTAAAGAATATCCATTTTTAAACCAAGGTCATTTCCTATGGAATTTTACCCCTACATAGTAGACATATGCCATGAATTGGTTTAATTTTCTTGAATACATTGATATTTACTAGCTAATTACGAGATGTCATCCCAATGACTTAAAGTTCCTTTTGTAGGATGTCATTCCTTAGTATCCAACTACTTGCAAAGTGGAGTGGGTTAATGCAAAAGACCCACTATGTCTACTCTATAAAATGTAACGAAGTAAATGAAAACCAAAGTTATATATGTGTTCTAGTTTATATGAACCTATTTTCTTTTCTTCTTCTCATTGCTTGAGATTATTGTTTTTTGATATATGTCTTTCAAAAAGGTGTACTCCATACAACTAGTGGTTCTATGGTCTATACATCAACCACATTCAAGTATACATTTGACTATAAACTATTCGATGTTTACTTGTATCTTTGAAAATTCATCTTACCCTATTTATTTATCTTTAAAACTTTTGTCTATAAAACCATGTATGTAACCTTATTCAGCAAGTTCTTGCTCTAACTACTATAAACTCACAATTGATTATGATTTGATCATTGGCCATAGCTACATCACTTATGGACCCGTGCTCAATGGTGCAATTGTTGTTGTGTAAAAAAGGCTAATGCATTTCAACTTGCTATTTTGTGTAATACATGGATTTATGGAAGAAGAAAGACTTTTGACATGTCTATGCATTTATAACTATGCCTTTGGTAACGATAATCTCATCACCATATAATATGTCAATTAACAACTATCTTACACTATCAATATGCACACAAAATATTGTTGGGTTTGCTTGGCCAAGACAAGGGAGAAGAGGTCGAAAATTTTCAAAATTTTTCCTCCTCTTGGCTGAACAAACCTACCAAGGATCAATTGGTGTGAGGTCTCAAAATAACCTAGATCAAATCTAGAGTAAAAGAAGAGCTCATTAACCTTTAGTCCAACTCTTACATAGCGGAAGATAGTGGATCTTCACACCAGGAAAATCCTCTTCATGGCCTCAAAAGCTCCTCTCCAATTGCTAGCTTATTAAGGTGCTTGGAAGGGATAAGATGGAGCTAAAAATCAGAAATTTTCTAGCCTTCTTCTTCCTTTTTTTTTTGGTTTCGGCTTCTCAAGCCGAAAGCTCCCTTTGGTTTCGATTTCAAAAATCAAATAAAGAATGGCTTCTTCCTTGCCTATTGTTGCTATGAAAATGGCAAAGGGAAAGGCATGAAACGGCATCATTTTTTACTGCCCTTTAGTGAGCCAAAACGGCATCATTTTGGGGAGATATTTAAACAAGTTTTGCAATTTGCAAAACAGCCCCCAAGGTTTCCATAAACCTCCTTTTGGCCCCAATGTAATTTCACTAAATTGCACTTTAGTCCCTAGACATCAAATGTGTCCAAAACTTAATTATATCATCGGCCACATCATTTTCTGTTATGTGTGTGAC
>JANHAO010007080.1:0-20631 GCA_026873985.1 Saraca asoca
CGAAATAGCGACCGAAATTTGACAGCCGAACACCACCCAGCGACCGAATATTTCGGTCGCAAGTTTTTGGACACCGAATCAGCGATCGAAATACTTAGTAGCAAAAATACAAATGGTGACCGACCTTCGATAATTTTTGTCACCGACATATGTAGTGGCTAATTCGGTCACTAACTTCAGCGACCGAACCCCTCCGATTGCTGGTTGGGCTGCGACTAAGGTTTTAGCGACTCCTGATATTCGGTCTTTGTTCGATCGCAAAGATTTCTGCGATCGAAATTCATATTTTAGCGATCGAAATTTTCGGTCGCTAAAAACAATTTTTTTTGTAGTGCATGATATATGAATGCTTAAAGCTCCATTCCCTCTATCTTCCCCTCTTTTCTCTGTCTTTTTTTAACTCTCACATGCCTTTCTCTCTCCTCACCCTGAAATAAAGGATTCAGAGGCACCCCATTGACCACCCACCAACCCTGATCCTCTCTCTCTCTCTCTCTCTCTCTCTCTCTAAGTCTGAGCCTTGCTGTTTGGGTTACTTTCTCTCTGCTCTCAGACTGAAACCCATTTTCTCTTATGTCTTTTTAGCTGTGCTTATTTCTAAAACCTCTAAAGGATATATTAGAAGCTCTATCTAGCTTCTTGTGGCTTATTCTCCATTTTTTGTTTTTTTTTTCAGGTTTCTATTTTCATTTTAGATCTATTAGCATCTTTTTTGTATTTTCTGCAATTATTGCTTCATTGGAGGTTTAAGAAATGAGTAAAGAAGAGTTTTTGAAGATGCATATACTTTATCACATCCCCATTTTCATTTTATGCTGTTTTTGTTTTCAGGCCTTTGCTTTTATTGATTATAATTATTTTTGAAGCTTTTGTACTTAGTTTATTTGGTCTTTCTGTGAACATTTCTCATAAAGTTGGAAACTTTAACTTCTTTGATTTATTTTCTCACAATGAAATCTTCTCTTTTTCGGTATTGGACTTTGGGATTGCTTGTGCATGTAGAAATGTGTTCTGAAAGTGAGCATATTCCATGATGGATGAAAACCAGAAGTCAAGAAAATCCTAAAGAAAATTGACGGCCCAACTTTGGAAGCGACGAAGAAAACGGGCTTTTTGCCTTGTGTGGGCTAACGGAAAAAACAAATTCCCCACGACACATTTACAGGGGTGGTGCAAGACGTTAGTTACAATAACGTCTTTTTAACATTTCATTTTTTTTTAAATAAAAAGTTAGAAAATGTTAGTATCATTAACGTTTTTCAATATTTTTATTTTTTATTTTTCTTTTTTAAATAAAAAATTTAATTTTTTTAGAATTTATATTTTTTTGAATTTTTTTATTTTTTATATGATTATTTATCAATAGTAATTTTGATAGAAAATTTGAAATTTGAAATAAAATTAATGTAAAATAATTAGGTAACATATCACAATTAATTATCTATTGATTAAAATTTTAATAAAAAAATTCTCTTATGAATAAAAAATTTCAATACTAAATTTTAAAAAAATTAAATTTTTTATTTTTAAAAAATTAAAAATTCGGTCCAAAAAAATTTAAAAAAATAAAAAAGAAAGAAATTCTAACAAAAAATTTAAAAACAAAAAAGAAAATAAAATAGATTAAAAAAGAAAAAATATAAAAGAAAAAAAGAAAATAAAATATAAAAAATAAAATAAAAAATAAAAAATAAAAAAATAAGATAGATTAGGAAATAAAAAATAAAAAACTTTCCTAACTTTTTTCTTTTTTTTATCCGTCAGCCAAATACATAATGCATGCTTTTAAATGGCTCACTTGTTTCTCTTTTAGTTTTTTTTTCTTTTTTTTTTGAAATTTTTTTTGTATTTTTTCTCTCCTAATCTATCTTATTTCCTTCCCTTTTATTTTTTTTTAATTTTTTTTGAAATTTCCTTCCTTTTTATTCTTAAAATTTTTTTGGATCAACTTTTTTATTTTTTATTTTTTTTACATTTTTCTTTCCTAATCTATCTTATTTTTTTATTTTTATTTAGAAAGTGTTTTTTTTCCATTTTTTCTTCCCTAATCTATTTTATTTTTTATTATTCTTGGAGAATTTTTCTTTTATATTTTTTCTTTCCTAATTATCTTATTTTTTTATTTTTTAAATTTTTTGTTGGAATTTCCTTCTTTTTTATTTTTTTAAATTTTTTGACCAACATTTTTTAATTTTTTAAAAATAAAAAATTTATTTATTTTTTTAAAATTTAGTATATAAATTTTTTATTTATGGGAGAATTTTATTTTTTATTAAAATTTTAGTTAGTATATAATTAATTATGATATATTATCTAATTATTTTATATTAACTTTATTTAAAATTTTAAATTTTCTATCAAGATTATTGATGGTGAATAGTCACATGAAAAAATATAAAAAAATTTTCAATAAAAATTAAAAAATAAAAATTCTAAGTCTTAAAAAAAATTAAATATTTTATTTAAAAAAGAAAAAAAATAAAAAAAATAAAAAAATTGGAAAACGTTAGTGGTACTAATGTTTTCTAACTTTTTATTTAAAAAAGATAAAAAAGTTATTATGACTTTATTTAAAAAAGATAAAAAAGTTGAAGAAGCTATTATGACTTTATTTAAATATGACTAATGTCTTGCACCACTCATGCAAATATTTTGGGTGCAACGCCATGTGGGGAATTTATTTTTTTCTTTACCCCACACAGGCCAAAAAGTCGAAGAAAAGGTTCTGAAATCTGAAATTTGGAAAGAGAAAAAGCTAAAAAATTTAGTCTTTGTTTATTTATTTTGTTAAGAAATATATTAAAAAATCTCTTATTTCTTTATATATAAATAAAGAATTTGGATGTTATTTATATCTCATATAATTAATAAAATAATAGTTTGATGATGTTAGGAAAAAACAACTTCCTTCTCAAACAATGGATGTTGTTTAGTACTATGCAATCTAATTGTTTTCCACCATGCAATCCACATGAAAATATAAAATATTTTTTATGATTTTTATTTTTAACTATAAATAAAAATAAATAAAAAAAAAATTATGTGAATTTGACAAAATAAATGGATCCATTATGCACCCATGACCCACCAAATAAATAAATAAAGCAAGAAGCAAGTTGGTGGTCCACGTTTGATGTTATAATTTTACAAATACCATCGACATGATCACAATTGTCGAAACTAACTAAAAATAATGCAAAACTACTTAAGTTAACTAGTAAAAAGGGTGAGTCTAGATCATATTTACAAAGATTAGAGATGGAAGTTTATGTGCTTATAGTACAATAAAATGGGGGGAGTGTATACTATATAGACTAAGAATTTAAACAAACAAATTAAATGCATAGTAAAATAAAACTGAAAATGAAAGGAAAACAAAGGTAGGAAAGCTTATTCTATGGGACTTTTGCAACTAATCTAATGACTGATCCTCAAGAATATTATTTCATTCCCATTTTGACTATCTAGCCAAAATATTAATCAAGCCCAACACCTAATTAAACCTTGTTAACTTCTAAATCAGTCAACTAAGCCCAACACCCAATTGACACATATTATTAAATTAGTTAAACCTTAGCACCCCAACCAATTTATTAATAACATTAAGTCCTAAAAATACTAAGTCTAATTAATGAATTACCCTAACAGCAGCCCAATTAATTATCCTTAATTTCCTAGGAGAAGACTTATCCTAGTGTTGACGTCGGATTTTGGGTAATGGTCTAAACTCCGGCCAACGGGGGATTCTTCGGGATCTTTAACCTCTAACCGGTTCAAATATGGTAGAACAGAAGAATAATCAAAGAAGAAGGGAAGAGCAGAGAAGGAGACATAAGGTTTAATGTGGTTCGGCCAAATTCGGATATCACCGGACCCTATGTCCACAGTAGCGCATTATTGAGGTAGTATTTTTACAATGTTCGATCTCTATTTTGGTAGAGTTTGGGTATGGAATCAGTAGTCTCTTATAGAGGGGATCCTTCCTCATATTTATGGAGGGGAGGAGGATATAATGGTAATTACATATGCACTAAATCTATTACATCAACACTTAATATATAAGATAGAATATACAGACTAAATATCTACTTTCAACTACTGCAGCCATCTTCTACAGGCAGGACCCCATTTATCCGTTAGGGTAAGACATGGCTTAGTCTTCTGCTAAGCCTTCAGGTTGCATATTATGCTTTATCAGTCAGGTCGCTGGCCCGTTTGTAAGTAATGGAGCTGAGGTCGAGCTCGCTTAGTAGCTCACGAGTTTAAGCTGCGGAGATCACTTCGCGAAATGACCTGAGGTCATAGCGACCTGATCATTTCCTCGGGTTGGATCCTTTACCATTTTTGAGCTGCTCCAGGGTCCGTTCAAGACTGAATTTCACATACAACACCTAGCAACTTATCAAAATCCTATTACTTCCCCACAACCAAACAGCCACGAATAATTAGATTGCCTATGGTAGTTCAGCTAACATTTAACCACTTTGAACAATTAATTAATGGGCGCCTTAATCAATCATCTCTGGTAATTATAGGTAGTAAGAATAAAGAATTAAGAGAATTAAAATAGGAATAAATTGACAATTAAATTAGGTCTCACAATCAATAATAGAAGAGGTGTAGAAATTCCCTTAAATTAAGAGGAGAATCTAGCTACACGTTAACTAAAAAATAAAAGGGAGAAAAAAGGAAAAGAGAAAACCTAATTACAAATAGAGTCTTGCCCTAGTAAAGCTCCTCTTCTCCAAAGGTTAGAGACAATACAGAAAGAATGTAAAAGATATTATAGAAGAGGCTCAGCTAACTAATTATAGGCTTAGTACACTGTCTCTTAGTTGGGTTGCTATTTAGGGCTAGAAGGATGCCCCCTTGGACATGAAACTCTTCATAGAAATGTAGGTATATTACTTAAATTTCCAATGTTCTTGACCTTGCATTAAAACTTGGTCTCTAGCTCAAGTTATGGGCTAAACACTAAGACAGTTTTTCAGAATAGTCCAACCCATAATAGATTTAAATACTTAAGTTCATAGCCATGTAATTAAATTAAAATGGTGTATTTTGCTCTCAAGCCCTTCACAAAAGTTGTAAGGTTGGATCATAGCTATCTAGTGGGCTTAAGTTTGCATCATAATGATGGGTGGATCTCCACTTATGATGAAAATACTGAAGCAGGGTCTAGATCGCTACACTGCACTCTATTTTAATTTCCATGCTTTATTTCACCTTCCAAGTGTCTGAACTAGGCTTTGGGCTCTTCATGAAATTTTTAGCTCTTTCTCTTAAATTTCCAATGACATAAGAATCACCCAAAAATGAGGTCTAGAAATCTAGATATGTCTAAAAACCTGAAATAAGCTAAAATAGTTTAAATTTACTGAATAAATTCAATTAAGCACAAAAACTTAGCGAACCACAAAACCAACCTCAAGTGTCTAATTAAGCAGATAAACATGACAAAAACTTAAGTATAAAAGAATATGATATATATATATTTATATATAAATTATATTCATCAAATTCTCCCACACTTATTTCTTGCAAATCCTTGGGCAAATCCCCAAAAAACAACTACACTAGACTTAAAATAAAGACTCAAACTCTAAAATTTTTCAACAAGGATGAGAATGTAAAACCAAAAGCAAGGGGACAACCAAAATTTTAGGAGACATAGCATCTCATGAAGCACATCCTTGACCACTTAAAACTCAAATTCAACTAGCAAAGCAATTTCATTCAAAGGCAAGTAAATTACTTGGGGAGACCTCACAAGATATGCACTCCATACAACTCTTTTTATGTTTAAAATGGGAAAGTGTTTCACTTAATTTCATTACATGAAAAGGCACTACCATAGGCTTGTTTATCATCAAATCTCCACTACTCAAGTCACTTGCATATTACAAATCAAAAAGACTTCACAAGGTTGTAATGTGGCCAAGGGAAAAGGAGAGGAAATAAATGATATATATATGAAAGTACCAAACCAAAGAGACTAATAGAGTATTGTGGCATAGATCCAAACAAGTATAGGAGCAATTAAAAACCAAAATCTACATTACAAATTTTCATGTTTTTCACTTATCTTTTTCTCTTTTCTTTTCTTGACTTTTTCACTTTGTTTTACTTTAAGCTTTTTCTTTTTGGAAATTTTCTTTTTTTTTCACATTAAATTCTTTTTTTTCTTTTTTTTTGACTTGCATTGAGCTCTTTATTTTTTTTTTCACTTTTTGTTTCACTTTTTTTCTTTTCTTTCTTTTTTTTTTCATTTGTTTCTTCCTTTATTTTCTTGGCTTCAAACTCCTAATTGTCTTTTCATGAAGTATTTAGCACACCCCCCACACTTGTTCAAGAACCCATCTCACTAATGAATTAAATGCTCTACTAATCCCTAAGGTTAGGAAAAGATAAAGACATTCAAGGCTTGGCTTTCTAATGGACTACATAACAAGAAAAAGGTTAATTGGGCTTAAAGGGCTTAACAATGGTACATTACAAGGTAGGCTAAAAAGGGCAAAAATAGCTCAATCAAAGAATGTCTTAATCATATTCATGCATACATGTGCTAATGTAATCTTAAAAAGATTCAAAGTAAGTTCTAGAGCAACAATTTCATAAAAGAAAATCATACACAAGAAAGAAGAGGAACGAAATAAAAATGATCAACAATAGCTCAAAATATCATAAGTTATATGTCTACCAAAATCAATCCACATACATTTCAAATCCTATCACAATACTAATTACACTAAAGAATAAAAAGGCAAAATAATTTATCTAATCATGCTATGCAACCATCAAAATCAATTGCAATATATTCAAGACCTAAACAAACTCATCATTAATGAAAAACACCTAAAAGAACAAAGATAGAATTTTTTTAGATTTTTTATTCACACAATCAAAGCAAAAACAAAACAATCCTAAAATCTCTTCCCTACACTTAAATTTTATATTATCCTCAATGTAAGCATAAAATCATCAATAAATTATGGACATATAAAATAAAAGAGGTAGGGAGAGAGAGCAACTACTTGGGTTACCTCCTAAGAAGCATGTTTGTTTAACGTTGTTGGCTAGATGGTCCATTGATTCTTTTCTCAATCCACATCAACATAAAATGACTATCCTAGCTCCACTTCCTCTATTTCATGCTCTTGAAAGCTTTCAAAGAATGGCTTGAGCCTATACCCATTGACCTTGAACACCTTGTTAGCTACTAAACTTTTAATCTCAATTACACTATAAGGAAACACATTAGTAACAACAAAAAGTCTAATTCAATGCAAATGCAACTTATCGAGTCTTAACTAGAGTCTTGAATTGTAGAGCAAAACTTTTTGTCCAACTAGAAATTGTTTCCTAGCAATCCTTTTATCATAAAATGCTTTTGTTTTCTCTTTGTAGATGCATGAATTCTCATAAGACTCAAGCCGAATCTCTTTTATTTCTTGCACTTGTAGCTTCCTGTGCTCACCAGCTTCATCCATCCCCATTTTGCAACTCTTCACAACCCAAAAAGCTCTATGTTGTATTTTCGCATAATGGTGACATGCCTTGCCAAAAACTACCTTGTAAATGTTGCTCTAAAGGCTTGCAATGTATTATCCAATCTCAGGCTCTAATATTTTCTGTTTGGCATTACTATTTTCTGTAAGATGAACTTGATTTCTTTGTTGGATATTTCAGCTTGTCCTTTTATTTGTGGATGATAATGTGTAAATGTCTTGTGGAAGACTCCATATGTACTGAACAATGCCTCAGTTGCTCTAATGTAAAAATAGGTCCCTTGGTCACTCACTAAAGCCTTGAGAATGTCAAACTTGCTAAAAAGGGTAGACTTGACAAAATTTACAACAACCTTAGAATCATTAGTCCTGGTTGCTTTTTCTTCCACCCACTTTGAAACATAATCCATAATAAGAAAAATATAAAGGAAACCATAAGATGAAGGGAATGGTCCTATGAAATCAATACCTCATACATAAAAAATCTCACACACAATAATAGGGATTTGCAATATTTCATGTCTATGGGTCAAACTACCCGTTCTTTGACATTATTCACAAATTTGCAAAACTCATATGCATTATGAAACATGATAGGCCAAACCGCAATCTAAAACTTTTCTAGCTATTCTCTAGGGTCCAAAGTGTCCACTACATGCACAAACATGACAAAAGGAAAAAACAGAGTGAAAATCAGAATCAAGCACACATCTCCTAATAATCTAATCGGTACAATATCTCTACAAGTAAGGATTATCCCACCAAAATGTTTAGCTTTAGTTTTTCTCTTTCTTAACCTTACTCAAATTAGTAGTTAATGTCTTAGTAACTAAATAATTCACCGAGTTAGCATACCAAGGAACATTACCTTGTAGCTTGAAAAGTTGCTTATTAGGGAAGGAATCATGTAAAGGCAATAGATTATCCTCTCTTATTAGCCTGCTTAAGTGATATGCTATAAGGTTCTCATCTCATTTCTCGTCCTTAATCTAAAAGTCAAACTCTTGTAGTAAAAGGATCCATGTGATCAATCTTGGCTTTGCAACTTTCTTGGAGAGCAATACTTTAAAGCTACATAATTAGAAATATAATAGCTTTAGATCTAAGCAAATAAGAGCAAAACTTGTCTGATGCAAAAACTATAGCCAAAAGCTCTTTTTTAATTTATTTTGGAATAGTTACATTTGGCTAAATCAAGAGTCCTATAAGCATAATGAATGACATGAGCTTGCTTGCTAACCTGCTACACCAAAATTCCTCCTAAGGCATAATTTCTTGCATCACACATGATCTCAAAAGGCAACTCCTAATTAGAGTCTAGATGATGGGGTAGATGTCAATATAGCGTTCAACTTATCAAAAGCCTCCTCACATGCATGGCTGAAATAAAATCAAACCTCTTTTTATAGCAACCTAGACAAAGACAAGGCTATCTTGGAGAAATCCTTGATAAATCTTCTATAAAAACTTGCGTGGCTAAAAAAGGAACATATTTCTCACACCCTTGTAAGGTAAGCTCAAAATCAAATCAACTTTTGCTTTGTTAACCTCAATGCCTCTAATTAACACCATATATCATAAAACTATCCCTTACTTAACCATAAGATGGCATTTTTCAAAATTTAGAACAAGGTTTGTATCTATGCAATGCCTAATGGGTCAAGTTTTTTAAGCATGCTTCAAATGAATCACCATAAATAGAAATGTCATTCATGAAAACATCTATGTAATGCTCTAAAAATTCTAAAAAATACTTACCATACAATTTTGAAATGTGGCTGGTGCATTACAAAGTCTAAATGGCATCCTCCTCTAGGCAAATGTCCCAAAAAGGCCTGTGAAGGTGATCTTCTCTTGGTCCTCTAGTGCAATGGCAATTTGAAAGTATCTTGTATACCTATCTTAGAAGCAGTAATGAGATTTTCCAGCCAACTGCTCAAGCATATGATCAATAAAGGGTAGAGGGTAATGGTCTTTTTTGGTGGAAGCATCTAGCTTACAGTAGTCAATGTAGACATGCCAACCATTTTGAATTTTGATTGGGACAAGCTCATTATCTTGATTCTTCACCACTGTAATTCTTGATTTCTTTAGCACTACTTGGTCAAGGATTCCTATTTGCTATCTAAAATGGGGTAAATGATTCCTTCATCTAATAATTTTATAATATCTTTCTTCACCACATCCATCATGAGAGGATTTAATCTTCTCTAGTAGAATTTTATGGGACATATGGAAGGGCTGATGCCTTTAATGTTTGCTATAGTCTATCCTATTACTAACTTATGATTTTCTGAGCACTCTGATTAATTTTTCCTCTTGTTTTGTAGTTAGGTTCTTAGCAATTATGACTGGAAGGTCTACTCCTTCTACGAAGTATGCATACTTCAAGTGGTTTGGTAGTAGTTTTAATTCTAAAATTGGTACTTGGAACACAAAAGGTAATAACTTGGGCGAGGGAGAGTGAAAGTTCTACAACTCTGCCAATTTTGGTCTTAACTGCAACTGTAATTTTGTAACTTTTGTAACTTCAACAATTTTTGTAAATTCTACTTCTAATTCAGCAAAGGTGTTCAAGTCCAATACATCCTGCACTAAAGGGTCAAAAACATCAAATGCAAAGGGAACAATCATCACTAGTAGCAGGGTATTTCATGAAATCAAATATGTTAAATTTACAAATGTCACCATCGAATTCCATGGTTAATGTGCCAGCATACATATTTATTTATGTTCTTGTAGTTTTTAGAAAAGGTCTCCCTAAAATGATAAGCGAATGGTTTCTGGTAGAGGGGTCATTAGCCATGTTCAAAATGTTAAAATCTATTGGAAAAATGAAGCTATTCACCCTCACTAGAACATCCTCAACAACTTCCTTAGGGTAAGCATTAAACCTATTTGCTAACACACTAGTTTCTTTTAATGGTATTAAATTCAAAGATGCATAAATGGAAAAAAGCATGACATTAATAGTTGCAACTAGATCTAGCATGGAATGTTCAAATCTAGTCTTGCCAATAACACATGGGATGGTGAAGGTACTTGGATTCTTGAATTTTTGGGGTATTTTTCTTTTTATGATAGTAGAAGCAATTTCCTCTATGCTAATTCTTTCATTACCTTTCAATTTCCTTTTGGCAGTGTATACCTTATTGAGGAATTTGGCATACCTTGAGGATCTAGTTAATCACATCAAGTAGGGAAATGTTTACTTCTACCCTTCTAAAAGTCTTTAGGATGCCTTTGTCTTGTTTTTTTTTTTTTTTTGCTTGGCTAATCTACTTAAGAAGGGTGAAGGTGGATAGACTAGTTGAGTGTTGCCTTCTTGTGCAGAAGTTTCTCCCTCTTTGTGGTCTAAAATTAGCTACTCGTCTCTAGTCTCTACCTCCTTACCATTGCCTAACATTATTTCACAAGCATTTTCCTTGTGATTCAACACTATTTGGAAGGGTAGTTTGCTTGCAGCTTGATTCTCCAGGTTGGTAATTTTGGTTTCTACTATCTGCATTTTGCTATTGAGAGAGCCAATCTCCTACTTTATTTGCTGAAGTTCTCCTTTAATCTCTTGTTGGAATTGCATGTTGTATTGTACCATGTTTTTCATCATCTCTATTAAAGCTTAATTGGAGACTAAGTCTTGGTTTTGTTGGTGTATGTTTGGTTTTAGATTGGCTACTGCATTTGATATGAAGGTTGCTACTAATATGAACTTTGTTGTCTAGCTTAATTGCCATATCTTAAGTTAGAGTGATCTTTCCAGTCAAGGTTATATGTGTTGGAGTAGGGGTTATATGCCTGTTGGTTCTAGTTTGGGAATCTTCTATTATTTTTTTTTGGAAACCTCCCCATGGCCTGGACTTGCTGAAAGGGATCAGCCTCTTGGTAGAATGTAGGACATATCTCAGTGCTATGTTTAAAGGCTAAATATATGTCGCACAATTATGCCTTTTGTTTTTGTCCCATGAACTATTGCATCACTTAGGCGAGGTCTATCATTTATCTTTCCAAATTAGATGTATGGACCTCATTGACTCTCTTCATGGTATAGCTTGATCTGCTAGCAAACTGCTGTGAGTTTACAAGCATGTTGTATATTAGTATCCTTGTAGCATTAAGGCTTTTATTTACCAATGCTTCTCCTATAGCATCAATCATATTTTTATCCATTGGGAAGAGGCATTCATAGAAGATCAAGAGTTGATCAATGATTTGATGATAGGGGCAGCTGGTACACAATTTCTTGAATCTCTCATAGTACTCATACAAGGTTTCTTCTCCAAGTTATTTGATGCTACAAATCTTGTTCTTGATATTGGTAACTTTGGAGGCTGGGAAGTATCTTTCAATGAAAGTCTAGTAATTTTATGTCATGTGTTGATGGAAGTAGGAGGAAGGTAGTATCACTAATCTTTGGCTAAGTCAACCAAAGAAAAAGGAAAGACTCTTAGCTTGATTTGCTCTTCTAAGATTCCTTGAGGCTTCATGGTTAAGTAGACCATATGGAATTCCTTTAAGTGCTTATGAGGATCTGCCCCAGCTAGTTTATGAAATGTAAGCAATAAGTAGATCAAACCACACTTTAGTTCAAATGTAGCCCTCAATTTTAGGTAGTTGATGCTTTAAGGTGGTTGGTTAAGGTCTAGAGCAGCTAGCTCCTTCAAAGTTCTTTAATGAAATGCCATATTTTGCATGCTAGAATGTGGTGAAAAACTTATAGAAAATAGATCTCTTTTAGTGCTTAAGCTTGCACTACAAAAATAATTAAATTTAGTGGTAGTTTAGAAAAATCAGCATTAAAGACACCAACAAATGACCTCCCTTATGATAGAGGTGATTTTTGGCTACGGTCAAACAAAACCACTGCTAATTACTTGTCTTCAGTGGTGGTTCACATGAACTGCTACTAATTAGCTATTCTTAGCAGTGGTTGAGTAACGATGATTACTATGAATCATCACTAAAGGCACGACTAAGCAAAGGGACTCGATAATATAAAACTAATGTTGATGAAGGGTCTTGAAGTAAACCAGATTAGAGCCTGCTTACTCTTCTGAATTCCTATAAGGTTCTCTAAATCTTTGGATCATATATTAGCTCAAGAATATGGTTGAGTCATACACAAAAAGGCTCGATGGGTAATAAAAAACCAAAAGAGTTGAAATGGGAAAAATAGGAAAATAATTCAAAAAATACTAAAAAAATTGAAAAGTCATAGAAGATGATGAAATTTGGCAAAAATAGGGGGTCTAACTATGTAGCTATTAGTCTTGCTTAAAAGACCCAAAAATGGTGACCTACCAAATTTAAGCTCCTAACCCTATAGTGAATTTTGCCACCTGATTTACTTGGAAAAGCTTGAAAAACAAGGGAAATTTTGCAAAAACAGAGGGAAAGGGACTGAATTTAAAGCCTAATATTAATGTTAATGTTCTAATACTATATGTGATTGAAAACACCAAAATAATTCAGCCAATCCTCAGCAATAACGTCAAAATTTGATGGCTATTGAAATCGACCAAAAATAATACTCATTTATTTAAGCTAGCTAAGTAGCAAGGGTGAGTCCAGGTCATGTCCACAAGGATTGGAGATTGAAGCTGTTAACGGTCGATTTTGGTAATCGGCCAATCGAAGGTTCTAAGGACCAAACTGTTATGTGATTGCATAGAAAGTAATGACTAATGAGAATATTCGAAGAAAAATGGGAAGAGATCAAGCCAAGATTTTATCGTGGTTTGGCCAAAGTCCAAAAAGACTCCCATGTCCATGGTGGTTGTATTCATTTTCTCTTCTTTGGTATATAAACACATGAAAAATCTAGCCGAGTGTTCTTTTCTCTGTCTCCTTTCTTTATGGTTTCTCATCCCATTTTATACATACGGGAGGGTTACAATTCATAATTCATCAATGTAAAACTATGATTACATTCATACTATTTATTAAATGCTAGACGCTGGGCAATGAATGCTAGACAAATCACTGTCAGACCTTAGGGGCCATTTTGTGGGTTGGTAGAGTGCTTAGGCTGCGTTTGTCAGATGTTTAGCCATTTTCATTGATGTGGGGGAGAGCCACTGCCGCCTTTGGTGCTCGAAGTCCACGAATATTGCGTCGTGTGACCTGCCACGTGGTTTTCTGGTGACCTTCGTTAAATTGGATCATGCCTTTTATTAGAGTCCGTGGGCTTGTGTCGTGCGGTCTGTTGTGCAACTCTCTTGCGACCTTGCTTAAATTAGGTCGTCCCCCTTTTTCTTTTATTTTATTTCACCCCCTGATTCTTTTGGGCTTGGACTGGCCCTTTTTCACCTGGTCTAAGTAATACCCATAATATTAGCCCCCCAGCTCACAGTTCACTTCGCGGGCTAGGAGTTATCGATATGCGTCTTAAAGAGGTGACTTTTGTTTATGACATAACCTACCCAGCAACGGACTGCAGGCCTTATGAGAATTTTGGGCAGTCGGTGGTGATAGTCCGATTGGTCGTGTAGACTGTGCTTTGATTTCAATGATCCGTGGATGATTCTACATGCCCTCAGTATGGCAAAGTGGGGACTCTTTTGGTATAGTCAAACACAGTGAAGTCATTAGGGAAGTTCACCATTCCATTAAAATGTCTAAGCGCACTTGATCTGAGGATGAGACGAGTCCTAGAGGCTTAGTTCGCTTAGTACCAGGTGTGCCCGAGCTCGCTTTGGAGGTTTAGTGCATTAAGCACCAGGTGTGCCCGAGTGGTATTATTAGTAGCTCTGAAGGCTTAGTGCACTTAGTACCAGGTGTGCTCGAGCTCGCTTTGGAGGCTTAGTACGTTTAGCACTAGGTATGCCCGAGCGACATTATTAGTAGCTCTGGAGGCTTAGTGCGCTTAGCACTAGGTGTGCCCAAGCGGCATTATTAGTAGCTCTGGAGGCTTAGTGCACTTAGCACTAGGTGTGCCCGAGCTCGCTCTAGAGGCTTAGTACATTTAGCACCAGGTGTGCCCGAGCGGCATTATTAGTAGTTTTGGAGGCTTAGTGCATTTAGCACCAGGTATGCCTGAGCTCACTCTGGAGGCTTAGTGCGTTTAGCACCAGGTGTGCCTGAGCGTTATTATTAGTAGCTCTGGAGGCTTAGTGCGTTTAGCACTGGGTGTGCTCGAGCTCGCTTTGGAGGCTTAGTGTATTTAGTACTAGGTGTGCCCAAGCGGTATTATTAGTAGCTCTGGAGGCTTAGTGCACTTAGCACCAGGTGTGCCCGAGCTCGCTCTAGAGGCTTTGTGCATTTAGCACCAGGTGTATCCAACCAGTAACTTACACAAGCAAGGTTTGGAGCAAACTGATCTTGAGGTCACAATACGGCCATGAGTAGTGGATTGTTCGGGGGTTGGGTATGCCATTTGCTTTATCCATCTACCCTCGGTGGAGGGTTCGAAGTGCTTCTCTAGACGCGTGTCTCCTCGGTTCCATATCCAACGTAATTATTGCTACACACAGTACACATGGTTTGGTTTTTAATGTCGATACCCACTGGTCTGTTAGATAGTGGTCACCTGAAGGGTTTTTTGAATCCAACGGTTGCAATTTTTGAAATAAAGTTGGGAAAGCTCCCCCCTTTTCATTATTCATCGATAACGTACACCCTTGTACTTCCTTCCATTCCGAAGATCATTTGCCCCTTCTTCTCTGATCTCTTCTTTGTTCCCAAGTTTCGTTAAGTTAGGACTTTGATTATCGGCTTTCTGTGCTTTCCCACTTCTCAAGCAGCCAACAAGGTACGTTTCTATCTTCGTTATAGCATTTTGCGCTTTCTATTTTGTTATCAGAGTCTATTGGTTAATGTTTTAGGTCCTTAGGTGGTGGTGGAGTTGCTTAGCTTTTGAGTGCTTCTAGCCTAGCGTCTGGAGCCTTTGTTTATGCTCCGTGGGTCTGGGTGGTCCGGGCTAGTAGCTATTTCCTCTTCAGGTTGAATAGTGACCTAATTATTTTTCTTCCTTCTATAGATGTCTCAACCCCATAGAAACCGCTATCACCTAATAGTCTATGAGGATATCGAATCTGAGAGGAGCGAGGGAATGCCCCGCATCGCTGGGGATGCAGTCTCCCATAGTGGTGAGGTTGCTAGCAGCTCTGTGGCTTGCGTTGGGCCAAAGGGATCCAATGCTATTTTTCCTTTCAAACATTTCCCTTCTAGTGTGAAGCCCAAGGAAATGAAGGGCATCGTGGAGATGTACTTCCTCCCCAGAGGTTGTCATGTAATGGTCCAGTCTTCCACATATCACGCCGCGCATCCCCCCGAGGGGTTCATAGTTATTAGCGTTTATCACCTTAATGCAGGCTTGCGTTTCCCAGTCTCTTCATTCATAATCAATTTTTTGAATGAATTAGGACTCGTGCCAGCATAGTCGACCCCAAATGCATGCTCCTCTCTGACCTCCCTCGCACTGATCCATCTTCAAAATGGCCTCCCTCCTGCTAGTTTGAAGGTTCTCTATTTTCTTTATAGCATCAAGGGCATTGGAAAGCAGGAGGTCTTTCACTATCTTTCACCTCGCTCTTCACCGTACAAGAAATCGATGCCTCAAGGGGAGGCCAAGGGAAATCTAATGCAGTTCCATATAAGACCTATTGGTTTTATGTGTCCTGCTTGTCGTTGTGTCGTCTTCATCATTTTTCTTTTGTGCCAAATGCTGGTGAGCAAACTAGGAGGATACCAAATTTTAAACACTTTTGTCTTGACTTGAGTTTAACATTTTGCTATGTTTCTTGCAGAGGGAGTTTGGAAGGAAAGACCAGAGCTGAACACAGCAAAGACCAAGATTTTGGATCAATTTTTAGCTTCTACCGACTCCCCTAACACAGTGAGGTTCAACGAGGAACTCCTGCGGGCCTACGATCTTTCTCTCACACTTGCCACTAAGCTCATCGACAGTTCACGTGACATCAGGGTCCGTGGGTCAAAGGAGATTCCTTCGGTGAACTTTGGTGATCAGGCAGTCATGGGTCATGTTAACCTCGTCGCGCCTTCTCCTAGGCCTAAACAGCGTGCTCTTTCTACTTCTACATGTGCTCATTGCCTTACTTCTTCTGTGGCTGCTTCTATACCTATTTAGGCTAGCCTATCTCCTTCTTCTGTGGCTACTCCTATGCCAACGCAACCTACCCCTCCTTTCATCTTATCGATAATAGAGGAGACCCTACTCTTTTTGGGCCCTGCTCCTTAGCTAGGAGTGATCGAGGGAGAGATGGCGAGGTCTCCGTAGCATGGAGAGGAGGATTCTATCGAACCTTCTTCAAAGAGGCAGAGGGTCGACAAAGGGAAGGGGGTCACTACTGACCAAGCGGTATAGCTTGAGGATGCCCTAAGGCAAACAGCTGAAGGATTGGGGGCAAAGACCCTAGCCCTTTATAATATTATTCATGATAATGTAGGTTAGATTCTTGGAGCCGTTATGGCATCCTTAGAAGACGATAGGATTCGAGGTAGCATCTTGATGGAGGTCTTGGCCAGCCACTGCTTGCTGGTTTGTTTTATATTCTATTTTATTATTATTGCTATTATTTTTGTGTTCCCCCTAGTTTTCGTTCACTTTTAACCTCTTTGTTGCTTTTTCCAGGGAGCCCTAGAGGCTATCAAGCAGAGGGATGAGTGTCTGAGCTAGGAGGAAAAGCGTCAGCTTGAGGCCGGCCTTGCCGTGACTTCCAACGAGGCGATGAAGTTGAAAAGGAAGCTAGAGGACGCTGAAGCCTAACTCTAAGGAGCCAATACAATGGCAAAAAGGGCTGAGGAATCTCTTGCGTGTGAGGTGGCTGAGTTTGCTTTGAAGCTATGTTAGGCCTATGATGAGCTTCAGAGGTGCAGGAAAGACATACTTGCTCTGACTCTGGGGTAGAGAGTTTCCAAAACTGGCTCGGATCCACCCAGGAGAGGACTCATCGTGCCGTGGAGAGGGCAAAACAAGTTAAAGAAGTGATGAAGCGAGCTAAGGAGGCTTCCAAGCATGTTGAAGAAAAGGTTATGCATGCTGAAGTAGAGGCCGACAAAGCGAAAGAGGAGGCTTCCGATTTGGTTGAGCAGGCTTGGGAGGCCGTGGTCGCCCATACCACTTATAGTTTTATGTATACCCTGTGGTTAAACCGCCCAGATCTCGACTTTTCTTTCTTCGGTGGGGAGATCGTGGACATTATCCAGGGCTTTGTCGAGGGCACTAAGATGGTTCCTCCTTCAGACATTGAGGCGATTCCTCCTTCAAGTGCTGAGATCATTGATGGCTCTCCAGGTGCTAAGATCGCTGATGGCTCTCCAGGTGCTGATATGGTGCAAGCTGAAATTGCTTTGCCTATAGAGGGGCTAACTGTGGAGTGGCCGAAAGAACAAATTGTAGAAAATCAATCCACGATGCTCTCGAGCCCCTCAGGCACTTAGGACCTTACCTCCCCAAGGGTTTTTTATCATGGCATTTTCTCATTATTTCGTTATTTCTTTAATTTGTAATCCGATCATTTCACTGTGACTTTCATTTTGCAAAGACCTTCTGGTTCTTCTCCTTTTTTTTGTTGGATGATCCACTTTTTTTGGGACACAGGTGCTATCCTTTATAAAAAAAACTTTTTTGGGAAGAGCATAACAGGAATGCAATTTAATTTAAAACCTTGATAGGTAACTACAGTTTTGAGAAAGTCAAACATAGTTTACTGATAATATGGCCAGAGATGCTTGGCATTCCAAGCTCGGGGAAACTCCGTTCCTTCGACGTTTGCTAAGCGGTATCCTCTAACCTTTAGTCTTTCTTTTATGACATATGGACCTTCCCAATTCGGGCCCAGTGTTCCTTCTCTAGGGTCCAGCCTCCATGCTGAATGAGGCGTAAGACGAGGTCTCCCAATTTGAAGTTTTAGGCACGCATCTTTTGATTAAAATATCGCGCAACCCTTTGTTGGTAGGTCGCGGTTCTTAGGCACGCCTCATCCCTTTTTTCCTCAATGAGGTCAACACTGGTAGCTGGTAGCTAGTATCTGGTCATTTTCCTCAGTATTGAAAGTAATCCTTCGATGCGAGGCTACTTCATATTCTACTAGCAGCATCGCCTTAGTTCCATAGACCATTGAGAAAGGGGTCTCTCTAGTGGCACTGCAGGCCATAGTGCGGTAAGCCCATGGGACTTTTAGCAGTTCATCTACCCATGCTCCTTTCCTTGCTTTCAGCTTCTTTTTCAAGATCTACTTGATGATCTTATTCACTGCTTCCACTTGCCCATTGGTCTGTGGATGGTCCACGAATGAAAAACTTTTTAGGATTCCGAGGTTATCACAGAATTGAACAAACCACTCACTCATGAACTGGGTCCCATTATCGGACACTATTTGTTGGGGGACTCCAAAGCAGCAGATGATGTTGTTCGAAATGAACCTTTCGACCTGAGAGGAAGAAATTTGGGCTAATTCCTTTGCTTCTGCCTATTTGGTAAAATAATTCATCGCTAATATAACATATTTACAATTCCCACGACCCGTAGGGAGGGGCCCTATCAAATCGATCCCCCATATCGTGAATGGCCATAGGTTGATCATTTGTTGGAGGCAGGCTGGGGGAGCTTAGGGAACGATAGTGAACCTTTGGCATTTGTCGCACCTCCGGACAAGGTCACTACATCTTGCTTCATGGTTGACCAAAAGAAACCTTATCGAAGGACCTTTTGAGCCAATGATAACCCTCTAGTGTGGTTCCCGCATTGTCTAGCATGTATTTCTTTCAAAATGAGATCACGGTCGGGGCCATCAATGCATTAGAGATATGGGTTTGAAAGGCCCTTTCGATAAAGTAAACCATCTAAGATGCAGTATCTAGCTACTCGGAACCACACATAGTGTGCCTCTAACTTATCTTCTTAGAGCTCGCCATGTTGTCGGTAGTTCAGAATGGGGTTCATCTACGAGCCGTGCGCCACGAAAATTGACATTGTTGCCTTCTGCTTGATGCTAGGTAGTGGAAGGATTTCTATAGGTATGGCGCCTGCAAATTTCACATCCTTTACCATGGCTAGTCGAGGAAAGGCATCCGTGTGTGCATTCTAAGCTCGAGGGACTTGGCTGATCTCGAACCTTAGGAATTTATGAAGTAATTCTTGGGCCCTCCATAGATAGACTGCCATCCTGAGTCCTTTTGCTTAATATTCTCCCTTTATGTGGCAGATGATTAGTTGAGAATCGCTGAAGATTCTCATATTTTTAGCTCACACCTCTTTTGTAAGGCAAAGTCCTGCAAGGAGTGCTTTGTACTCTGCTTCATTGTTGGTGGCTTAGAATTCGAGCCTCAAAGTGCAGGGTATTTTGTATTTTTTCAGATTAATTAACAAGATTCTGGCCCCCACCCTATGTTCACAAGAGGATTCATTTGTGTAAAGTTCCCACCATAGTTCTTTAGGGGTTCTTGCTTCTTCTGCCTCAGGCCCGATGAACTCAGCAACGAAGTCGACTAGGGCCTGCCCCTTGATTGCCGGTCTTGATTTATAGTGGATGTCAAACTAGGTGAGCTCGATTGCCCATTTAAGCAAATTACCTAAAGCATATACCTTTTAGAGGGTAGATTTCAACAGATACCGAGTTGGGACCTTGATGGAGTGGGCTTGGAAGTAAGACCGCAACCTTCTTGACATGATGATGAGGCCATAGACTAGCCTCTCTATGGAGAGTAGTTCTCTTAGGTGTTTACTAGTCTTTTGCTCATGTAGTAAACAGGGAATTGTACTCTATTCTCCTCGTGGACAAGAGCCGCACTAATCGCATGCTGTGACACTCCCAAATAAAGGATCAACTTATCACCCTCCTAGGGTTTAGATAGGAGTGGGGCTCTACCCAAATATTCTTTCAACTGTATGAACTTTTGTCCATTCAAAGTGCCTTACTTTCCGTAAAGTGTCAAAGAAAGGTAAGCACCTATCTATTGCTTTGGAGATAAATCGGCTAAGAGCCACAACCCGACCCGTCAAAGTTTGGACATCTTTTATTCCGCTTGGCGATCTCATGTTGATTAGTGCTCTAATCTTCTTGGGATGTACTTCTATGCCCCTTTCATTTACCATGAACCCGAGAAACTTTCCTGAAGCTACTCCAAATGCACATTTGAGAGGATTTAGCTTCATCTGGTATTT
>JANHAO010007081.1:0-20593 GCA_026873985.1 Saraca asoca
CTTTAATATCTAATCCATAGAATGTTTAGTTGTGGCTGCCATAGCACTCAATCAAATTGGTCTAGGGCACCCAACTACACTAACAGTTATGTCTAGCTGCACTGCTTAACGTATGGATATGTGTCACAAGTCGGCCTTGTGAACCAATTCATTAAGCAAACATACTCAATTTTGGATGAAACTTGACATAAAAATCAAGCATGAAGAGGAGGTCTTGTGATGCGAATTTGGAAGCAAATACACTTGTAGATTATTTTTCTGAATTTTTCCCATTTTGGGAGTATTACTATCTTTTTAGAATTGATCATTTGTATAGTATGAGTAGAAAAGTACATAGTTGTGATTTTTGTATTTTTATCTTCACATCTATATGAGATGACACATTAGAACTCTTAGGACTTAGGAGAAAAGTCCTTATGTCAACTTAAAAAAAGTATGTCTATTCTTGTCATTAGGACTTTTGTTTAGAATATTCTTTAAAGGGGTGTATCCAGTGACCGAGTGGGCACTGTGGCTCAGGTTAGGGATCAGAATGTGAAGCTTAGATGCTTTCCCTACACACTCAAAACTATGTAATGAAGTATATATTAATAAAATAGAATTGTCTCTCTCCTTATTTTAAAAAGTCCCTTCTCGATATGTACTAGAGACTTCTTGTGTGATACGTTCTTTGAGACTTTGTATGCACTAATGCATTGACTACACACTTATGTTTGAAAATGGGACATGTTGTGCATAGGATTTTGGTTGTATGGGAGACAAAATCCTCAATGCCCCGATTATCTGTCCAAGTATGGCTTAAATTTATTAGAAGGCTAGCATATGGGCCAAGAGTTGGTGATATGCGCCGCATGATTTCAGTTAGAGAACTATTGGCCCATGACACTATGGTGCATGAACTCCACAAGCTGCTATGGTTATGATAGATGGTGATGAAAATTTGTTGATGTGTTCCACTTTCTGAGCATTATTTTTTAGACATTTTCCCAGAATTTTCTGGAAGTAAAAATAATTTAATTATTTTTTACCTATTTTTATTTGAGTGTTAATTTAAAATCATTTGGACCAAAAAAATTGTAGTATATGATTTCTATACTAAAAGTTACAATATGTATTTTTTCCAATTTTTTTTAGATATTGTAGTATAAGTAAATTATTTTTGGCATGTTATATGCTTTAAAAATGAAATTTGTAGAAATCCTTAATTCACATTATGCCACAAAATTTTATATAATTGAGAGCTCATCTATCGTAAGCCCAATTACATAATATTTTGTCAATAGAATTATTAAAATAATTTAACTAGATTAAAGGAAAGTGCTACATTAATAATATTTAATACTTTATTGGTGTAATATTATTAATTGAGCTTGTTAGCAATAATGTGAATATAGGATTAAATATGATATTCTTAAAATCTTTAACACCCTATCAGAGTTAAGTTTTAGGAATATAATATTTAATTCTTGTATTATATTATAAGATCTTAAATGCCCTATTGATGTTAGGTCATATATTATAATATTGTACATATATGGTTGCATAGTTGAAGTTTATAAGGAAAAGAAAAGCATGATTAAAGTGATTACATGCTTTAACGTGTTGATAAATTTTCCTTAACTTCCATGCCTATGTAATTGACTTCTGTTAAGAAGCTGAATTGGACTAATTATGAGGATTAGGTTGAGTCTCTGAGGTTTTATCCGGCAATCACGAATCTTGATCTGACACTTAAGGGAGAAGAACTTATTGTTAATGTGAATTTTACTATTAAACAAAGAGCCAAGCTTAAAAAAAAAAGATACATTCAATAGAGTGTGCTTAATGGTGATGAAGTTCATAATGGACAAGGCCATTAAGCAAAATATTTCTGGACTAAAAAATGCTAAGATTTTTCTTAAGTTTATTGTCGAGAAATACGTCAAATTTGACAAAGTTAAAAAGAGTCAATACCTCTCACTTTTTGAGAAGACGGTACATGATAGTGTTAGTGGAGTGCGAGAACACATCTTAAAGTCAGTTCATTATTACAACAAGTTGAAATGTATGAAGCTTGAACTGGATGACAACTACTTAATCTGGTGAGCATAAAATCTTTACCAGCCTAGTTTGAGATGTCTTATAGTACCATAAGGGTGAATGAGCAATTAATGAATTAATTTTTATTGTCAGTTAGGTAGAAAATGACATGAGAATAGGAAAGGTGCAGAATGTCAACTTTGTTTCACATGACTCAATTTTAGAACAAGGAATAAGAGTGTGTCAGAGAATCAATAAAAGGAAGTCTAGTTATGAAATAAGAATGGTGAAAAGAATGAATAACACCACAAGTTTGAGAAAGCTCAATTCTAGGGAAAACTCTTTGTTAAAGCTAAAAAAGGGAAGAGAATTAGAAAAACAAGATGTATTGGAACTGATTCACACTGACATCAGTGGCCCATTACATCTAATGCTATAAGTGGCTATAAATACTTCATTACCTTTATCGATAATTATTCTAGGTTTGGATGAGTGGAGCTACTCAATGAAAAAGTAGAATCACTAGATGCTTTCAAGTTATTCAATGCCATAGCTGAGCTTAAACTAGGAAAGAAAATCAAATATATTAACTTCAATAAAGGTGGTGAATATTATGGTAGGTATGAAGAGACCAAGAGAAATCTAAGTTCTTTTGCCAAGTATTTATAGGAATATGGGATTGAAGCTAGTTACATCATAGTCAAGACATCAGAATAGAATGGTATTATGAAAAGAAGCAATTGGATATTTATGGAAATGGTGATGTGCATGTTGGCTCATTCATCATTGCTAGAGTTTTTGTGGGGTGATACCATAAAGATTATTGCATATATTTTAAATCAAGTTCCAAGTAAGTTGATATCTAAAACCCCTTATAAGTTAACTTATAAGGGAAAGCCTAGGTTGAGGCATTTTCATGTTTGGGATTTTAAAGCTTAGGTGAAACCATATATTCCTTTTATAAAGAACTTAATTCAAAGACCTTTTTTTGGTACTTTATTAGTTATTCTAGTGGGTCGAGAGGTAATAAGTTCTACTGTCCAACTCATTTGACCAGAGTGGTTGAATTTGATAGAGCCATTTATTTTAGAAATGAGTTGAAAAGTGGGAGACAGGTACTGCACATTATGACTTTCAGAGAAGAAAGTGTTGTAATTTCACTAGCGCTATGGCTTGGTAAGTCATCTTCATTGTCCCACAGGTTGACCTTGTGCAACCAATAACAAAAGATTTAGAGTTGCATGAAACAATTAATGAAATTCCCTTGAGAAGATCCATTAGAGTCCGTAGATCAATGATCTTCAATGATTATTTAGTTTACGTTTAACATTAATGATAATTCTGAACCTACTAAATTTTTACAAGCTGTATCTGGTATCAATTCTGCTAAGTGGGTTAGTGCAATGAAAGATGAATTAGTACCAATGCACAAAAAATTAACTATGGGATCTAGTTGAATTACCTATTAGTTGTAAGCCAGTTGAGTGTAAATGGGTCTTTAAGACCAAATAGGGATGCTCGAGGTAAAATTGAAAGGTACAAGGCTAGACTTGTAGCAAAAAGATACACTTAAAAGGAAGACTTAATTATAAAGAAACTTTATCGCTGGTATCAACTAAGGATTCATTACGAGTTGTTATGGTAATAATAGTTCATTTTGACTTAGAGCTGTATTAGATAGATGTCAAGACAACTTTTTTGAATGATGACCTGATAGAGACAATATACATGAAACAATTAGATGGTTTCCAAAAGAAGGGCAAAGAATACTTAGTATATAAATTTAGAAGTCTATATATGGCTTAAAGTAAGCATTTAGATAGTGGTATCTAAAGTTTGATAAGATAGTGACTTCTCTTGGATTTAAGGAAAATAATACAGATCAATGCATCTATATGATGATGAGTGTGTGCAGTTTTATGATCCTAGTATTGTATATTGATGACGTTCTACAAGTAATGACCTAGACCTATTGATTGAGACAAAGTGAATGTTGTCATGCATTTTGAAATGAAAGATCTTAAGAATGCCTCTTTTATTTTAAGCATATAAATTCATTATGACAGATCTCGAGGTGTGCTTAGTTTGTCTTGGTGGTCATACATTGAGAAAGTTCTATAGAGATTCAACATGATAATGTTCTGTCAAGTTTTTGCACCTATTTAAAAGGATGAGATCTTCTCAAAGGCCTAGTGTCCTCTAAGTGATGAAGAAAAAGAAAAGATGAAGAATGCCTGATATATGTCGATTATAGGTAGCCTAATGTATGCTCAGATATGTACATGTTCTAATATAACTTTTGCTATTGATGTATTGGGGAGATACTTAAGTGATTCTGGGTAGAGGCATTGGACTGCTACTAAAAGAGTAATGAGATACCTACAGGGTACAAAAGATTACATACTGACCCATAGGAGATCAGGAGATCTCATGATTAAAGGCCACTCAGACTTAGATTTTGCTAAATGTCCAAATGATTGTAAATTCACATTTGGATACATCTTTATGATGGCAAGAGAAGCTTTATCGTTGAAAAGTATTAAGCAGTCACTTACAGCAACCTCCACTATGAAAGCAGAGTACATTACATGTTATAAAACCACTTGTAAAATTGTATGGTTAAGGAATTTTATTGTTAATTTTAATAATGTTAAGAGCTTTTTGAGGCCTTTAACCATTTATTGCAACAATGTGTTGTTGTTAACTTCTCTTTAAATAATAAAAGTTTTACTTGTATGAAACATTTTGATGTCAAGTGCTAGTTTGTAAGAGAAAAGATATACGGGTATATTACTTGTATTAAAAATATTTCTATGGATAGAATACTTGCGGATCCATTGACCAAAGGCTTAAAAATTAGAATGTATTATGATCATGTAACTAATATGGGTTTGGATATGTATCTTGATGTACTGGGTTAATAGGAGTGTTGTATTTAATGTAGTTACTTATGTTATTATTTATCTCAAGATATATATCAATAGAATATTCATAAAATTGGCATGTATTATTATTTGTGTATATTATCTAGTTATGACATGTTATTTGAGACATTTAGACCCTGTCTTACTATTGTATTAAGGACATTAATTCTCATTTAGTATCTTAGGTGAATGTTAAGACCATTGTGTGGAAATTTACATATAATCACATTTACTATTATGTAAATCTTATTATGTACATTTTATGTTAAAATTTTAGTCGGCAAGGTGTATGTGTGCAATGTGTATGATGTTAATATCCTATTCAGATATAATGTTCTGTGCTATTGGACATTTATAATCTCAATTTAGACTTATAAGTATAACAGTGTCTTAACTTAATTTGACATTTATTAAAATGACCACAATTACTGAATTACGTGATCCAAGTGGGAAATTATAGAAATTATTTTTATTTTTAACTCCTTATGGACCTAATAATTCATGAAATCTTATAGAATGTTAAAGTACAATAGCCTATTTAGTGATGATAAAAGGTTGAGCTTTATTTGATGGCACTTAGGCCCGAATTAATGTTTTGGGGTTTTTCGTTGATGGGTTGGATCTCTACTCAATTCAAGTTTTTTATTTTATAAGATCCCTACTCTTATTACCCCAGACTACTGTAGACTTCTCATCGCTCTGCAGTCTACCTCCTAAAAATCATCTGTGATAGCTAGGGTAGTAGGGTAGAAAGTATGAGTGATCTTCTATAATTTGATTTGATCATCTGATCTATTCATTTATTGTTGCTTTTTAGTTATCTTGAGTTTTGTGAATTAATCTGCTTGTAGGATCATGGATCAACTTAGAAATTCAAGTAAAATATAATTTGATTATCATAATTTTATGTACTTGAATAATTTATATTATTGGCATAATACATTATGTCTGTTTACATGGTTGATGAGTCATCAATTTATAGCTTAAACTGTTTATGCCTATGTCTTGGATTGGCGAAACAAATGTACATTTGATCATTCCTTTACTTTCCCTAAAAACCTGAAGCAAGTTATCATGTAATATGTCCATGCAATTAAAGCCTCGAATATGGTTATGAATGACACTACTTTGAATCCTATTACTTATATTAAGATCTCATGGCAGAAGCCTCCATCAAGATATGGAGTTGCTAAAATTAATCCTGCATGATCTAGTTACAGGGTCTTCCAAGAAATCACAGAGGAAAATGGCTTGGAGATTTTATGCGTAATTTGGGTCTATGTAATTCCTTTATTACTAAAATTTGAAGTGCTTTAGAAGGATCTTACTTTAATATGGGAACCAGGTTTTCAATAATTTTTTAGGAATTTGACTCGAGCTTTAGTGGAGACTCTTCTTAGTGATAACATTATAAATATGAGATTTTGTTCTTTGCTTAGTCAATACGAAAAGTTGCTTTTTAGGAGTTAGAAAGTTATAATCTCTCAAACGTATAGAGAAGGTAACAAGTGTACAAATTGGTTGTCTTCTTTTAGTCTCACTCATAACTTGAGCTTAACGACTTTCATTAGTCCTCCTCCTAATCTTTATATTTTGATAATAGCTGATGTTATTGGAGTTCATACTTTCGAAAATTATTTGCATATAAATTTGTTTTCCTTTTTGGGCTTTAGTCCCTTTTATTAAAAAAAAAAAAACTTACATTTGATTATGAGATTAAGCACGCACATTAACATAAACATTATTAAATCATATTTTATTTTTAATAATATTAAACCAAAAAGTGTATTAATATACACACTCAAAATTCCATGTTATTCCATAATGGTTGCATAATTATTATCATTAACAGTAATCGATATAAGAAAAATGTAGAGCATATGAGGGACTAAATTATCTTATATGGGGTATTTTTTTTATAATAGTATAGATAACTAATCCAACAAACTCTTACACATAATAAATTAAAATCAAATAAGAGAAACAAAGGAAGGAAATACCTTTTAAGAGACATCAAATATCACTTAAGGATATATACGGACTAAATTAATTCATAAATTTTTTTTATATTAAATGAGTTATGGCTATTTCTACAATCACTATTACTAATTATACAACTTATTTAATAGAAAATTTTAATATTAAATAAATTAAATTTTAATTAAATAAGTTAAGAATCAATATTTATAAATAATAACTCTCATTTTATTCTTTTAAAAATAAATATATTTAAAATTACACTATAACATTTAATGTAACCAATTTTAACATCATAATCATATTAATTAACTATGATCATGTTAACTAAAAGAAAAAAATATCAGGCCAGTAGGGATGGTGCTTTGTTGGTCATTGTTACCAATTGGTAACATAAGGGAGTGAATTCAAGTCCTAAACCTATCATCCCAAGCCATAAGCTTACTCCTAGTTGAGGCATTAGTTAGTTGTTTTAGGAACTATCTACAAATGGAAATGATTAATGTTCATATATGTATAAGATAATATACATTTAGAATAATGTTTTAAAAATTAGATTAAATAGTAAATAAAAAAAATTATTGAATTATGATCCAATTGATCCATAAATTGAATTAATGACTGAAATATATATATATATATATATATAATTTTTTGCATATTTGTTGTATTCAAGTTGTTGCCAGACCTATGATTAGGTTAGGCTTAGATATTACCATTCTAATATACCTTAGAGATGCTAGGCATTTAAATTTTGATCACTCCTTGTTAGGAGCAATAGAAATTAGTGTATCGCAAGGGCCGATACATTTCAATTGCTTCCCTGATATATCTATTTGTCTAAGAGAAAATCATAGACATAAAATATTAGTCTTAAATACCAAATTATTTAGATACAATATAGTTTCTGGATCAATACCTGTAGTCATAACTTATAAGATCTGTTATATGTGAAAATCAGTTTGATCCAGTTATATGCAAAAATGGCCTCGAGTGAATGAGCCCCCGAGCACGGCAAAGGCCAAGCCCCCCGCCTCGCTGAAGGCGCCTAGCAAGCTTCGCTTCATCCAGCCTATTAGAAAGTGGCACAGCGAAATAGTCTCGGCATCATCCCGTGAAGCAAGCCTCACTTCGTGAGGCAGTGAGGTCATTCGAATACATCCCTCGAAGCGACCCTCACCTCGCGAGGTAGTGACGCAGCAAACCAGCGACCCAACGAGAAGATCATAAGACCAGTTCGCCAAGCAGCTAAGCACTCTGCTTGTGCTCGCTATCTCGCTACAGCGATCCCCATGACGACTCCAAGCCAAGAATTCTCGCTTGGAACGCCTAGCACCTCGCTTAGCGCAGTGACACTAAGCAGTGGACACAGCCAGACAAGCCTACAGCTGACCTAGAGGGCCGCCCTGCTGCCTACATTGTGCAGTAGCCGAATTATAGCCTCTTTACTATCTTTTCCATTTATATCTTAATGTAACACAACTGTAACTTATAATTAATGCATGTAACTCCTCCTCCTCTATAAATAGGATTACCTTGTTAAAAGAAGGGACGAAAAACTCTGTAAGCAAAAACTCTATCAAAGTCATTTCTCAATATATCTCTGTCGTGAATGTAGGGTCTGGTGCCGCTCGAATTTAGCCGAATCACGTTAAACTCGCCTCCTCTCCATCCCCTCTTCCTCTCAGCCTATCTTCTCTCACACTTTGGAAGCAGTATTAGATCCCTGAACTCATCCTCGTTGGTTGAAGTTTGGGTCTCCTGCACGAAGCAAATTTCACCATCAACATTTTAGTGCCATCTATGGGGATCCATTTACTCTCTAAAGTCTCTGTTGCAGCCTAACAATGGCCAGAGGAAGAACAACTCAGAGCTCAACCACTCCCACTCTCTAACCGATGGACACTCCCGTTGGGGGGCTCACCAACAGTCTATTGCTGCTCCTGAAACTCAAGAAGCTCAAAAGGAAACTCATAAAGATCATGATAGCCAGCAATTGGGGGGCTCTCAATGAGCAAGAAGCTCTACCCTTCAGTCTGAGCCACGTGACCGGCCAATGGAGGAAGTCCTCTGCAGGCTCGAACGGCTAGAAGAGCATCACAGCTCTCATACGGCCAATTTCCTCAAAAATTTATGAAGGATTTTTTTGTCAACTATGACCTTTGGTCTAGTTGAGGCTCCCCGAAGCTCAATTCGAAGAAGAATTAATGAAAATTTAGCTAGTTGAGCTACAGGCTGATTGAGGTGCAGAGGCACTAAAAAACACTTATTTAGCCAGTGTAGCTTCGTGCTCGTTGAGGCGTAGAGACGCTCAAAATAAACTCACTTAGTCAATTGAGCTGTGTGCTCGCTGAGGTGCGGAGACATTAAAAAATACTTGCTTTGCCAGCATGGCTGTATGCTCGCTGAGGTGCGGAGGCACTAAAAAATACTTGCTTTGCCAGTGTAGTTGCGTGCTCGCTGAGGTGCGGAGGCACTAAAAAACACTCACTTTGCTAGCGCAGCTGCGTGCTCACTAAGGTGCGAAGGCACTAAAAAATACTCGCTTTGCCAGGGTGGCTGTGTGCTCACTGAGGTGTGGAGGCACTAAAAAACACTCGCTTTGCCAGCACAATTGCGTACTTGTTGAGGTGAGGAGGCACTAAAAAATACTCGCCTCGTTAAGGTGCGGAGGCACTAAAAAACACTCATTGTGCCAGCACAGCTTCGTGCTCGCTGAGGTGCAGAGGCACTAAAAAATACTTGCTTTGCCAATGTGATTGCGTGCTTGCTGAGGTGTGAAGATACTAAAAAACACTCGCTTATTTGGGCATAAGATCGCCCCGACCACAAGATCTGTCTCCCTTTTTATTTGGCCACAAGATCGGCCTGAGCACAAGATCGCTCATTTATCGAATTCGCAACTCTCATACGAACTCAACTAAGTCATAGCTTTCATGCACATTCGGCCACGAGATCGTCTCGAGCACAACATCGCTCCTGTTCGTAACTCATGTTGTCTTCTGACTACGCACAGGTCGCATAGATGGTTCAAATCGAAGTGTTTGCAAAGGAAAATGACAACAAATGAAAATTATGGAAAAGAAACTTTCATTCATTAGAAGACCTCGATAAGGCAGATATGCATCAAAGAGCTTCAGCTGTGAGCTGATAGAAGTACATGAAGTAAGATTCTGATAGATCGAGAATTGCAGAGTCTTAACTCCCAGCTCGCTAGGTGAACTAAGAGTTGGGGGGTTTATATTACATGTGAAAATTGGTGTAGTCCAGTTATATGCAAAAATGGCCTCGAGTGAATGAGCCTCCAAGCACGGCAAAGGCCAAGTCTCCCGCCTTACTGAAGGCACCCAGCCAGCTTCACTTTGCCCATTAGAAAGCGGCACAACGAAGTAGTCCTGGCACCATCTCATGAAGCAAGCCTCACCTTGCGAGGTAGCGAGACACAGCGAACCAGTGACCTAACAAGAAGATCACAAGTCCAGCTCGCCAAGTAGCCAAGCACCCTGCTCGTGCCCACTATCTCGCTATAGCGGTCCCTATGATGACCTCGGGCCAAGAATTCCCACTCGGGACGCCTAGCACCTCTCTTGGCGCAGCGAACATAGCCAGGCAAGTCTATTATCGACCTAGAGGGCTGCCCCACTGCCTACATTGTGCAGTAGCTGAATTATAGCCTCTTTATTGTCTTTTCCATTTATATCTTAATATAATATAACAGTAGCTTGTAATTAATGCATGTAACTCCTCCTTCCTTTATAAATAGGATTGCCTTATTAAAAGAGCGCATAGAAAACTCTATAAGTAGAAACTCTGCCAAAGTCATTTCTTAATATATCTCTGTCGTGGACGTAGGGTCTGGTGCCACCTGAATTTAGCCGAACCACGTTAAACTCACTGCCTCTCCATCCTCTCTTCCTCTCGGCCTATCTTCTCTCACACTTCGGAAGCAGTATTGGATCCCTGAACTTATCCTCGTTGGCTAAAATTTGGGTCTCCTGCACGAACTAAATTTCACCATCAACAAGATCCAATATAAATTGTACAACTCGCTGTATTCAGGAATACTGAAAGCCCTTTTGGATAAGGGATATATAGCTTTTTGGCTAACTGACTTCAGTAGAGCAAATGTCCAGGTACCTTTGAAGACACCCTGGAATAAATTATCTATTCCTTCAAATTGGTCTTTTCAGAAAATACGACCTCCAACTAATCAAAATTCTCAGCTGTCCAGAATTATTCAACATAATTCAGGATAGGTAGATCTCTACTTTGATAGGAATAGAACTAAATTAGGGAACCTTAGGATAACTGAGGTAGAGGATGATGGAATCTCTACTTCACCAAAATCTGAAGTTTCTCAAAAGGAAACTCCAAATCCCCCTAGGCATTCAACTGCCACAAATTCAACAATGTCTATGGACTTGAGAAACCTAAGAAGGACTTTCTCAGTAGTAAATCTTAGAGGGTTAGAAAATACCTTTAGAATTCCAAAACTTGTTTATGACAGGACAAATTCTAAAGGAAAGGGTAAAATGGAGGATGATGTTGAGTCTAGTTTAGTCTTTCCACCTCAAACCCCAAATTATACCCAAGACCCAGAATTTCCATGATAGGGCAACCCTCAGAAAAAAGAAATAAACCCTTTCGGGTAGATAGGGAAGTTTTGACAAAAGACTTATATTCTGAGGAACATATCCTTAAAAGAACTTAGTTCTTCAAATATTTTCAAGGAATCAAGAAAAAACAAATACATAATAAATGGGTAAACTACATGGAGGAATTCAAGACAAATGTCCCCTTTTTCAATTAGTTTGAAGTTTATGTTTAAGGAAAATTAGAAATAGATTATCGATTTGGGGAATCAGTTAGTGTCACCACTAAGACAACCCAAACTTGGATAACTTCAAAAGGTGAGAAGATAGAATCAGAACTTCCACCTTCTAGATCTTTTGTTCTAGAAACAAAAGACCTTAGAAATCCTACAATAGCCTCTCCTTTTAAAATAAAAGATCCAAATGAATTTGTTTCTTCAAGAGATATGCAATCTTTGATGGAACAAAATAACTATACCAATAGATACTTACAAACCTTAGGACAACAACTCTTTAGTGAACCAGTCCAAATAGAAGAAATCTCTAGAATGGGAAAAACCCTTAAGCAAATAGAGCAACCCTTGTTTAAACCTCACGAGATTCCTTCTGATAAACGCAGACAACTTAGGACTCATGAAACAGGAACATTGAATAAGGATGAAATAGCTAAGATCACTCAGATGATTGAAGATTTAAATAGAAAATTAGAAAGAAATGTAATTATCCCTGAATCACCCATAGGCGACAGCTCCAACAGAAATCTCAGAGCTTTAGATTAGGCTTCAAAAATAGCTTTTGAGAAGGAAGAAGACCCTAAGGTACAAACCCTAGGAACTGTAGCACTTTAGAAACCTAGACAACTAACTTTCCAGAATACTTTAGAACCCCAAATATCTCTTGTCCAGAATTCCTATAATGGTAATAACATTTATGAATGGAATATAGATGACAAATCTGAATATGAAATCATCCAATTCTTTCAACAAATGACTATGGTTAGTACAACTTACTAAACAATTCTTGGATGTGATGATTCTACAGTTATTCATGTCTTAATAGCGGGATTTATAGGACAACTTAAAGGATGGTGGGATGACCATCTTACAAGTCTAGAAAAACAAGAAATCCATTATGCTTTCAAATCTGATAGTTAAGGAGAATTAGTATTAGGAGAAGATGATAGACCCATTCCTGACGCTGTAAATACCTTGATTTATACAATAACTAAATATTTCATAGGAGACCCCAGCCTCTAGAAAGATAAATCGGTATAATTACTTTCAAATCTGAGATGTAAAACCCTGAGCAATTTTAGATGGTATAAAGATACCTTCTTTAAACAAATTTACTCTAGGGCTGATGGTAATTAACCCTTTTGAAAGGAAAAATTTTTAGCTGGTCTTCTTGGATCTTTAGAAGACAAGGTCAGAGAGAAAATTAGGGGTAAGTTCAATGGAATTATTCCTTATAAACAACTTACTTATGGATAATTAGTAGCTTATGTCCAGAAGGTAGCCTTCAAAATCTATCAAGAATGTAAGATTCATAGGCAGTTAATTAAAGAAAGAGCCCTCAATTGAAGGGAATTAGGATCTTTCTGTGAATAATTTGGGTTTTCCTGTCCCAAAACATACAAACCTAAGCACAAGCATAGGGAAAAATAGGTAGAATCCAAACCAAAATCACAAATCTATAGAAGTAAAACCACAAGTAGAACTTTTAGAAGAAAACCTAGGTATACTCCTCCACCAAATAGAGATACAAGGCTTATTTGTTTTAAATGTAACAAGCCAAGACATATAGCCAAATATTGCAAATTAAACAAAAGGGTTAGGAACCTTAAACTTGATGAACAAATACTCAATCAAATCAGCAATCTACTTGCTAAAACATCTTCAGAAGAATCTTCTTATGAAGATGAAGAACAAGTTCAAGAGACTAACCAAATCCAAGAAGATGATTGTTGTTCTTCAGATTCTAGAGAATTAGAATCATCTGAAAATCAAAATATTTTAAATGTTCTTTCTGTAGAACAAAAGCTCCTTTTCGATGTTATCTATAAATTACCGATAATGATGAAAAGAAAAATTATTTACAAGAATTCAAAAGGACTCTTGAAAGACTAACCTCTTCAAAACAACCTGTTTTGAATAGCTATAGTTTTAAAAATGTTTTGGAAAGATTTAACTTAAAAAAAGGTGAACCTATTAGCCTACAAGACTTACAATCTAAGGTAAATCTTCTTAAAGAGGAAATAAAGGTTTTAAAGGCCCAACAAAATCATTTTCACCAAATGTTCTTTAAATTGAAAAATAAAAATAAAATTAGAAATAAGGATGAAGATATCCATGATAATGATATGTTTAGACTCACTTCCACTGTTAAAATTCAAAAGTGGTACATTCCAATAGAACTCATTGTTAAAAATGAGTATACAATCAAGATAGTAGCCTTATTTGACACAAGTGCTGATCTTAATTGTATCCAAGAAGGATTAGTGCCTACTAAATATTTTGAAAAAATAAAAGAAGGACTTAGATCTGCTAATGGCATTAAGCTCCTAATTCAATTTAAACTTTCAGATGTTATATTAAAAAAAATGATTTTCATAATTTCAAAATAGATTTTCTGCTAGTTAAAGATATAACCAGTAGAATAATCTTGGATTCTCCATTCATTCAGTAGATACTACCTTTCTTAGTAACTACTGAAGGAATAGAGACAGAAAAATTTGGACAAAAAATAGTCTTTAGGTTCCTCAAAAAACCTGTTTTTAAAAACCTCAATTTGGTTGAAAGTAAAATTAACCAGCTAAACTATCTTTTTGAAGAAATAAGCTTCAAAAAGATAGAACAGCAATTGGAATTGTCAAAAATAAAATAAAGGATTTGAAAAATAAAATTCAAAATCAAATTTGTTCTAATTTATCAAATGCTTTATGTAAAAGAAAGCAACATATGGTGGATTTACCATATGAAAAGGATTTTTTTAGAAAAACAAATTCCTACAAAAGCTCATCCAATTCAAATGAACTAAGAACTTCTGAACTATTACAAGAAAGAAATAAATGATCTTTTAGCTAAAACGATTATCAGAAAGTCCAAAAGCCCTTGGACATGCTTTACTTTTTATGTTAACAAAAATGCAAAAATTGAACGTGAAACTCCGAGGTTAGTAATCAATTACAAACCTCGAAATGAAGCTTTTCAATTGATTAGATATCTAATTCCAAATAAAAAGGATTTACTAAATAGATTGCATTCTGTAAAGATCTTTTCCAAATTTGATATAAAATCTGGATTTTGGCAAATTCAAATCAAACTTGAAGATAGATACAAAATAGCATTCACAGTCTCATTTAGTTAATATGAATGGAATGTAATGCCATTTGGATTCAAAAATGCTCCCTCAGAATTCTAAAGGATTATAAATGATATTTATAATCCTTATACAATTTTAATAATTGTTTATATTGATGATGGTTTGGTTTACTCACAAAATATAGATCAACATTTCAAACATATAAACATTTTCCTAAAAACCACCCAGAAAAATGGTTTAGCAATTTTGGCAAAAAGGATCTATCTTTTTCAAACAAAAATTAGGTTTCTTAATCATCATATTTTTTAAGGAACTATTACTTCGATTGAAAGAGCAATTCCGTTTGCTGACAAATTTCCTAATCAAATTATTGATAAGACCCAACTTCAAAGATTTTTAGGATGTTTAAATTATGTCTTAGACTTCTTCCCAAATTTATCAAATATTATTTAACCATTGCATGATAGATTGAGAAAATCTCTACCTCCATGGACAGATTTACATACAAATACAGTCAAACAAGTCAAACTGCAAGTAAAAAGTTTGCCTTGTTTACATCTTAGTGATCCTTCGGCCCCTAAAATTGTATAGACTGATGTATCTGATTTAGGATATAGTGGTATCCTAAAGCAAATCCAAAATGGTAGGGAATATGTAGTAGCTTATACTTCTAAACACTAGAACCCTACTCAACAAAATTATTCAACTATTAAAAAGAAAATTTTATCAATAATCTTATATGTTTAGAAATTTAGTTTGATTTGTTGAATCAACATTTCAAATTAGGATAGATTGTAGATCTGCCAAAGATGTTTTACAAAAAGATGTCAAAAATATAGCATCTAAACAAATTTTTGCTAGATGGTAGGCTATATTGTCTGTTTTTAATTTTCAAATTGAATACATTAAAAGATCATTAAATTTTTTACCTGATTTTCTCACTTGTGAGTTTCTACATAAAAATAAGAGTTTGCCTCCTACTCCAAGAAAATTCAAAGTCCACTTTTAGATTCTACTTCAAAAACAAATGCCCCACTAGCACCAAATTCCAAAAACAAAGGAAAGCAAGTTATTGCTTCCACCCAAATCTCCTCACTTTTAATTTTCCCACTGGAAATGAATTTGCCAATTAAAACCCTACAAGCAATTGTAGAACAAATTCAAAAACCCTTAGCTTTGCTTACCAAGAAAACTTGGGTAGATATTGCAGAGGAAGAAAGTGGCGAGGATAAACCCCTCCTTATCACTAAATCGAAATTAAACTAAATAATAACCCAAAAATCTAAACAGATGATCACAATTGAATCATCCTCCAAATATTTAATTAAAACTAACCCCAAGCCTATCAAAACATGGGCTAAATACTTTCCAAAAATCAGGAAAGAGAAAATCCTTCAAATGGAACTAAAAATATGGCATGAAAATCCCAAAATTGCCATAACCAAATTTTTTCCAAAACATTAGCATTATTTGCCAACAAATCTTTCAAAAATTAGAGAATTTTATGAGTTTATCTTGACTGACACCAAATCAGTGATTATTAATCATAAGGTCAGAAAAGACAAACCAAATTTTATATCTCATTCCACCTTTAGGATTGAGAAAATTTTATCAATCACTAATTGGAATCAAAATCCTTCTATTGGCAAAAAGTTTTCTAAAACTTATGATCCAATAGGATATACATACTGGGACTACATACAAGCCTAGTATAATACTCTATACTTTCAAAATGAAAATCACACACATACTTGGTTATTCTTTTTTAATCAAAATACCAAGTATAAATTTCCAAATTGATTTTTCACTTAGTGGGATGTTTTTGGTCCCATACCAGAAATTTTTCTAGAAAATGTTAGAGAAGGTTGAGTACATTCCAATCTTGCTTTGATAACTTAAATCATAGGAATTTCCTTGTTTTACTCCAATTTTACTCAAAAATTGGTTTGCCTTGGGTATACTTTTGGAAATACCAATACATTAGGAAAAGCCAATTCTTGAAATTACCTGTTCTTTATAGGATTGGTTCTATTAAATGGTAGGCATCTTACAAATAAGCTTACAAGGCACACAAATACCAAATTCAGAAATGGTTTGAAAAATATCCTCATTTTCATAAGAACATGAAGGAAGGCTTAAGCCAATTTCTACAAGATAAATCCAGCATTGCTGCTACTTTGGTAGCAATTTCTTCCAAGGAGGATTATATTGAAAAGCTCCAAGAAATTCTCCTCCAATTAAAAGGACAAACAACAAAATCTAGTTCTTCAAGTTCAGCCAGCCCAACAGAAGAAGAAGAAGATTTTGCTTAGTCAAATGAAGACAATTGCTTTGGTATTGATCTCGCAGAAGATTGAAGCAGTCAAATAAAGTTCAAATTTTAAAATGCAAATGGCATTTCTATCAAATGAAATGCAAACCAAATTTCAGTTAAATGAAATGAAAATTCATTGTCTGTAAATGCTCATGACATTCCAGCTAAATTAAATTCAAATTCACTGTCGGCACATGTAGACAAATCGACCTCTAGTACCCAACAAACTTTCAAAGAAGAAATCTACTAAAGCAAATTCTATTTTCCCATCAGCCACTATAGTAAACAGTAAGGATTCTTTATTTCTATTAGACTACAATAGCAAATTTTTTCTTTAAAATGTTCCTCTCCTCTAGTTGTAGGCAGGCATTCATACACAAAGCTGTCAACTCTTTCAACTTCTTAGCAAGCATTCTCTAGAAATCCAGAGTCCTTGCAAACTTGTAAGGTTATCTTCCAATCAATAAAATTTTATGTCACGCCCCAATCTTAAGCACATAACCAGCATAGCAGGTCACCCATGGAAACCTACTACAAGCCTGACAGTGCACATATCACACCAATGCATATAAATTACTTTAACAGACAAGTATAAATACTATTATCTTTACCAAAAATTTGACAGAGTTCCCTTTGTATTTTAGACACCCAGGTACATGGCCTTCTCAATAAATGATAAGGGCTACATGCCTATCTCAATCTATACAACAAACAAACAGACACGCAGTGGCCCAGACTAGACAATAACAACCTACTGGGCATCCAAGACCCAAACATATGCAAAATGCTTTCCTATCTAATTGCTAAATTATTTTATCATTTTATACCTTTTAATCTCCGTGGAAGGTGGGACCACCTGGTCAATGGGCTGATCCCGAATCAAGAGGACATGGGGAAGTAACAGGAATGTTCTCTGACTCTGAAAAACATAGAAATGAAAAAGTGAGTTTTCTAGAAACTCAGTGAACAAACAATCCCTTTAAAACCATTTACCACTTATAAAACAAATCTGATACCATTTATAGTTATAAAAACCTGCTTACCCGTTTAATTAACTTTATCTTAAATTAATTTAGAAAGTTAACATTTCATAAGAAAATCAAGTATCAGGAAATACAATATCCAATATCATAGAACAAACATCAGAATAAGTCTTTATGACAGATAAATCCAATGTAGCATAGGCATGATAGAAAACAATGTCTTTCAAAAGTGCCATTGAACATCAACATAGCAAACGATCCACCGGATTCCCACAAGTAAATTTTCAAAGGTAACCATCCTGTAATCCCGTCATGAGTCAACCAGCACTTCTGTTGGCACCCACGAACATATCCCGTCATAAGCCATCTGACACCTCTGCCAGACGCTTATAAACGTATCCCTACAATCTCTCCACAACTCCTGCCCGGGTAAACAAGTACTCACAAGTGCACTTGAGGGTTACCAACAATTTACTAATGAACCCATCACTTTAAATCATTTAGCTAAAATCATCGTATAACATATTCCTTAAAGTCATCAAGTAATATATATATATTTCTCCACATAATAACATTTCCAAAACTGAATATTCAAGCATTCATTTCCGGGTAAGCCATACCATCAAAATATTTAAAAACCAACTAAAACATTTCCATTCTCAAACATCACATAATATACCTTTTCGTTAAATCCAGTAATTCAAAACAATATAGAAATACATATTCATCAATTCTCATAATAAATAGAATAGAACTACGTATTTATGCAACATAGATTTGACAAATCATGAAAGCATATCATAAAATTCCATTTTCTCAAAAATTATAAAGGTCCACATACAAATATCATATCAAAATATAAAGAGGATTATTACGTGAGGAAGATTGTTCACTCACCTTAGACTCCGTATTGCCTACCTGAAATTTTGTTAGGACTTTGCAATCGAGACATAAACGAGCTCTACCATATATAGGGATATTCTTGAAGTGAATTAACAGCAAAATTTATAATTTTATCAACTTAACATTTTTAAGTTTCCACGCAATTTTCTTGACATCTAATTATACAGTTACTATAGAATAAATCCGATGACCTAAGATTACTCACCGCATCACGAAGGACTTATTGGCAGCTTGCTGCCGATCGGAACACCGCCGATGGCCAAAAACCATGGCTAGCCGAACCAGCTGCAACAGGGACAGCAATATGAAGCCGAGTTGCTGCAAGCTCATCCAACCAAGAAACACATTGGAGAGAAAGAAAGAAATGGCCACCAGTGAAGAAATGATTGGACGGTAACCAAAACTGCCATGGTCGAACAACAGCAGCTTGCCAGCAATAGCAGAATTTTTCGGAACGAGCAAGCTGAAGAAGAAGGAAGATAACAGAAACCAGTTGGGCTCCCGATGGTGTGTCAGTACTCGGGAAACGACTGGAGTTACACTGGAGTCGTGAGGAACTCCGGAAGGTTCCGAAGAAGGCCAGAGAACAGAAAGGAAGAAGAGGGTTTGGGGAAGAAGGGACCAAATGAGGGGGGCAACGACTGGTCTTGGTGCCCCCTTATTTATAAATAAATTTATTTTTATATTTTGCATTTTGCCCCCCTAAAGTTTGCACTGCCTTACACTAGGGCCCAAAACTTTGTGCCACCTTAACAAAGGCCCACTTTCCACAAATCTTTTTAATTTATTCCTTATCAAAATTTTTAATTTAGTCCTTTTTCCAAATTTTATTATCTTTATAAGTTTTCAGGTGTTATAATTTATTAGTAATCCTGCTACGATCTCTACTCCATTTAGCTTTACATTTTTTAGGGATTCACCTTCGCGGCTTCTAGTATATTTATATGTATATATATACATCCTCAATTAAGTTAATATTGACATTTTGAAAGATTTTCCACATCCTCGAATTCATTTTGTTTCTTCAAACACTGAGTTAAAGTATGAAAGCACTAAATGTAAGCTTAGAAAAAGAATTTAAAGTCACCAATAATCCAAAATTTCGGTTGTTGTGAAGTCATTGAAAATTTTGAATTGTGTTTATGTGATATAGACCATCTTTCTTTTTATAAAAACGTAGTGTATCTTGATTGAGGGAAACAATTAGGGATGACAATTTTACCTGCGTACCCGTTTATCCGTGGATATCCGCCCGTGATGGGCAGGTATGGGTATAAAAAAATTATTCGCGGGCAGGTACGGGTATAATTTTCATACCCGTAACGGATATGGGTACGGGTATAAGAAAAAATCCGCGGGTATACCCGTTTAAATAAAAAAAATATTTTTTTTCAAAAAAATATCATTTTGGCGGGTATACCCGCGGGTATGGATATGCCCGCAGGTATAAATCCATACCAGCGAAAAAAAATATGTATATACCCGCGGGTATAAATCCGTACCCGTGAAAAAATACTCATACCCGTACCCATTTAAGTAAAAAAATTTATTTTATTTTCA
>JANHAO010007082.1:0-20567 GCA_026873985.1 Saraca asoca
AAGTCCACAAGTAATTAATTTAGAGAAATTAATTATTAATTAAAATTAATTAGATTAATTTTATATGCCTTTAAATGGTTTGAAATGTATTTTGGACTTTTGCCAACATTTCGAGGGCCTATCGGGTCACACGCAGAACAAAAAATGAGTTATGGCCTTTAAAACCACAATTTGGATATAGTAGATATCTAGGGACTAAAATGCAATTTGCTAAAATTGTAAGGACTAAAAATATTTTTTTTCCAATGGGGCAAAACGACACATTGTTTTGGCTTATGGTTGCTAGCCAAACAACATGTCATTTGGGTTTGCCAATTTTCCAAGCTTCAGTTGCATTTTGACACAAAGAGGAAAAAAGGAAAAATCAGAAAGGGAGCCATACTCTGCTAGGGTTTCAATTGTGGTTCAATTTCGATTTGTGAAATCGAAATTGATTCTCTTCTCTGGGCTAGCACTTGGGTTAGGATCAAAACCTCAAAAAGTTTGAAGCCATTTCGGGCATTTCCAGCATAAGCAAATCGATGGAATTGCGACATGTGAACCGAATCAGTGATGCAAGTTTGCGCCGTTATCTGCGGTTAAGCTTGGCCAAAGAGGTTGGTTGAGCCTTCAATCTGCAATTAATATTGTTAGAACACTCTAAACCAATGAGATCCGAATTAATTTAGCTTGGTTTGTCTTCCGTGAAATTTTTCTATAATTTTTTTCACCGAGCAAATTCCAACACTAAGCTAGCGATGAAGTGAGCTGAGATAGCAAAGCAGTGGGCTGGGGCAGTGGAACAATGAGCTAGGGCTATTGAAGAGTGAGCTGAGTTTACTATAAAGGAGCTTGAAGCGACCAAGAGGGAAACAGCTCTTGAGAAGGAGGAGGTCATGAAAGTCAAGGCAGAGACAGCCTTATTAGTTGTAGAGGCAGCTGAGAAGGCAAAGTTTAAGACCAGCTCCTCCTTCTTCTACACCCTATGGGAGCAACATCTGGAGATGGACTTCTCCTTCTTTGATTAAGAGGCCTTAAGGCTGTTAAACATTTCAAAGGACCACTAAGGCTAGATCTACCAAGAAGGGTGCAAAGTCCACAGTTGAAGCTCCTCCCTCTGAGGGTGCCACGCAAGAAGAAGGCAGCTTGTAGGTCATAGAAGCTGCTAAAGATCAAGTGATGGGCAACCCTGTGGCTCCTCTTGTTGAACCTTTGCCTCAAGAAGGTCCTACTCCTAAAAATCCTGGCTCTTAGGCCACATCTTTTGTGATTTTGATTTCTCCTTTTTGTGAACTTTGTATATATTTTGTGGACTTTGTATAAATTTACTACATTGCATGAATTTGGACTTTTGTTTTGAATGAACTTCCACAATAATCTTACTTCTTTCCCCTCGGTCCTGTAACCGATTGTTCCTATGCATGACTTGGTAAATTTTTTTTGCAAAAAATGAATGCCTAATGGGTAAAGCTTCAATTAGCATTCTTTATCTAATACATTGCTTGCTTCCTATGCAAGACTTTATTGAGACCTTATTCAAAAATAGGCAAATACAGAAAGAATTCAAGGAAACACTTAAACACTTTCACTAATTCACTGAACTATTTACAAAATTTGGATCTCTAATGGTAATAGAGGCAAAAGTGCTCGACATTCCAAGTTCAAGGGTATTCTGTTCTGTCCATGTCTGCTAAGTGATAAGCCCTATTGCCAATGACTTTTTTAATGAAGTACAGGCCCTCCTAATTTGGTCCTAGGGTCCCTTCGTTGCCAATCACCAAGTTTATAGTTTCAAGCTCAAACTCTTCGGTTGTAGTATCTCATGACCCTTTACTGGTATATCATGATCTTAAAGTGAGCTCTTTCCCTTGTCTCCTCTAGAAGATCTAGATTCTTGGCAAGAAGTTGGTCGTTGTCTTTTGGATTCAAAGTGATTCTTTGTTGTGATGCCACTTCAAGTTTTGCTAGGATCATTGCCTTGGATCCATATATCATCGAGAAGGGAGTTTCTCCTATGGTGCTATGGACTATGGTTATGTAAGCCCAAAGCACTTTTGGTAGCTTTTCAACCCATGCTTTCTTCCTGGCCTCTAGCTTCATCTTCAAGATATGCTTGATGATCTTGTTGATAACTTTGAGTTGTTCGTTGGCTTGTGAATGGTCTACAGCTGAGAAGCTTTTCATGATCTTAAGATCATTGTAGAACTTGATGAACTACTCACTATTGAATTGAGTACTATTATCGGTTACAATTTGCTAGGGGACTCCAAATCTATAAATAATATTACTCCATACAAACTTCTCAATCTTCATAGACTCTATGAGATCTTTTGCCTCTGCCCATTTGGTGAAGTAATCTATAGCCACTATTGCATGCTTGCAATTACTGCGAGCTGGAGGAAGTGGTTTAATTAAGTCTATGCCCTAGATCACAAAAGGCCATGGACTAACCATCTGCTATAGATAGGTTAGCAAGGCTCGCGAGATCTTCACAAATCTTTGGCATATGTCACACCTTTTGACAAGCTCAACCACGTCCTACTTCATAGTTAGCCAATAGTACCCTTGTCCAAGAGCTTTTTGGGCTAAAGACAGCCTCTCGGTATGGTTTCCACAATGGCCCAAGTGGATTTCCTCTAGGATGGTGTCGTAGTTAAGGCCATCGATGCATATTAAAAGTAGGGTTGAAAACTCTCTTTTATATAGCATATTATCATAGATGCAATACTTGGCTGCCTGAGCTCACAATCGTCATGCCTCGAGCTTATTTTTCTATAGCTTGTCATTTTATAGGTACCCCAAGATCTAATTCATTCAGGAACCAGGCATCTTGGCAATGGTCATTAGGGCATCCTTTTGTTCAATACTTAGGGACAAGAGGAACTCTACCGAGATCACCCCGAGGAAGTCAGCGTCCTTGGTGGTGGCCAGGCGAGTTAAGGCATCGGCATGTGTGTTCTAAGCTTGCGATATCCAATTGACCTCATAATGCTAAAATAAGCTTAGCAACTCTTGGACTTTCTGGAGATAAGTTACCATCTTTAACCCTTAAGTTTGGTATTCTCCTTGCATATGGCAAACAACGAGCTGGGAATCACTGAAAATCTTCAACCTTTTAGCTTGTACCTCTTTTGCCAGTCATAGCCCAACTAACAATGCTTCATACTCAGCCTCATTATTTATGGCTTGGAAGTTGAACCTTAATGTGCAAAGGATTTTATGCCTTTTAGGACTAATGAGATGTACTCTTGCCCTAACCTTTTATTTGCTTAACGACCTATCAACATACAGTTCCCAGCATGGAGCTTACAAAGTCTCCACTTCCTCTTGCATGGGTCCAACAAATTTTGTAATGAAGTCCACTAGGGCTTGTCTTTTGATCACCGGTCTGGGCCTATATTCAATATCGAATTGAGCTAACTCGATTGCCCATTTGAGAAGATGACCAGAAACATCCATCTTTTGCAAGACTTGTCTAAGTGGGAACTAGGTGAGGACTTCTATGCTACGAGCTTGGAAATAAGGTCACAGCTTCCTTGAGGCAACTACCAAGTAGTAAGCAAGCTTTTTCATAGGCAAGTATCTCATCTCAGCGTCTAGTAGCCTTTTGCTCACATAATATATGGGGAATTGAGCTCCTCCTTCTTCTTGCATCAAAGTTGTACTGAGGGCATGCTAGGATACTCCGAGATAGATGATTAACTTTTTGCCCTCTTTTAGCTTTGACAAAAAATGAGCTCGCCCGAGATATTCTTTAAGCTACTGGAAGGCAACTTCGTATTGTTGCATCCATTCAAACCTCTTTGCCTTGTTTAGGATGACGAAGAAAGGGACACATTTATCTGTTGCCTTAAAGATAAATTTGCTGAGTGTCGTGACCTAGCCATTGAAGCTTTGTAGAGGAAAGCTTTAATCTTCTCTGGATTCGCTTTTATTCCCCTGCTGCTTACCATAAATCCTAAGAACTGTCCCAAAGCAACTTCGAATGCACATTTATGAGGATTCAACTTCATTTGATATTTCCTCAAGATGTGGAACATTTCTCTTAGATCTCTGACATGGTTGGTGAGCTGCTTGGACTTTACCAATATGTCATCTATGTACAGCTCCATGGTATTTCTTATTGCTCTTTGAACATCATGTTCACCAACTACTGATAGGTTGCCCCTACGTTTTTCAACGTGAAGGGCATCACTTTGTAGCAATATAGTCCACGGTCAGTGATAAATGAGGTGTGTTCCTCATCTTGTGTGGCCATGATGGAGCTCGTGTCTCGCTATTGCATCCACGAGCTAACCGATTCTTGGTAAGGGGAAGCTGTCTTTTGGGCATGCTTTATTAAGGTCAGTGAAGTCTATGCAGGTCCTCTACTTTCCATTTTTCTTCTTTACAAGGATGAGATTGGCTACCCAAGTGGGATAATAGGCTTTTCAGATAAACTTATTTGCCAAAAACTTATCCACCTCCTCCTTCAGAGTGGTGTAGCGCTCGACAGTCATGGGCCTTCTCTTTTGGCGAGCCTACTTATGATAGGGGTTAATATTAAGTTTGCGGGACATTACTGCAAGATCAATCCCCATCATGTCCTTATGGTTCCAAGTAAAGACATCTAAGTTTGCCTTGAAAAATCCAGTTAACTGCACTTTCATGTCTGAAGGCAAGTTTTTTTCCTAACTTAAGGCACCTTTTAGTATCTACCTCACTGACCTACACATCCTCAAGCTCTTCTACTAGGCTAATTGTTCTTACATTGTCCACCCACGAAGGTTCAGGTCGTAACTAACCCCAGTTGAGCTCACAGGTTATGGTTCTCCTCCAGAAACCACATTAATCTTTTTTCCTCTTACCCTTATTTTGACCATCCTTATGGCAATGTCAGGCCATTTCCTATTCTCCTCGTACGCATCTAACTCCGATAGGGGTTGGGAATTTGATGGTAAGTGTCTTGGGTAATATGACCATATCTAGGTCGTTCATCACTGGTCACCCTAACACCATGTTATACACTGAGAGAGAGTCAATGATTAGGAAATCAACCAAAATAGTGGCTTGGTGGCCCAAATCCCTAAGGGTAATTGGAAGTCTAATTTGCCTTGCTAGCACTACCACTTCTCTAGTGAAGCCAAAAAGAGGTTTTGGGGAAAGCTTGAGCTGGTCAAAATTGATGCCCATTTGATCAAAGCATTGCCTGTACATCACATTTACCAAACTGCCTATATCAATCATGAGTCTCTGTACCTCGACATTACTGATCCTGGCTTGAATGACCAGTACATCATTGTGTGGAGAATATACTCCTCATGCATCTTTTCTAGTAAAAGTGATACAATTTGAGCTTGTCCTAGCCTTTTTTATTGGTCCCTTAACCTTATCTTGCCTTATAAGCAAGAGATGTCTAGCCTCCCGCACATATCACTTGTAAGACCTCTTTGAAGCTCTGGCAATATGAGGTCTACCATGAATGGTGAATATGATTCTCATCAAGGGTGTCTCCTCATTCTCAAGAATCTGTTGGTGCTGACACTGGGCTAGTTGCTGAGGTCATGGAGGTTGTTATCCTAAGGGTTACACCACATAATCCCTCAAGCGACCTCTCTTGATGAAGTCCTCGATGGCATCTTTAAGTGCCTAGTAGTTTGAAGTATCATGCCCTACCTTGTTATGATAGGCACAAAACTTGTTTCTATTTCTTTAATTGAGTGGAGCTCTTATGGGTCTGAGCTTCCTAAAATCCTCGTTACCCCTTTCTATTGCAAAAATTCTATCTGGGGTGTCTAACAGGATGTTGTAGCTGTCATAGCGACCTTGATGTTGAGGTCGCTCACCCTTGGCCTTCTTCGTGACTTGACTATCAAAATCATCTTCTTGATCTCCTCTACTACTCTCACTATTATTCCTCTTTTTTATTCAGTTGGAGTTACTTGCCTCACCTTTCTGACTAGGCTTTTTCAAGCCAAAGGTCTCCTTCCACCTAATCTCCTTTCCTGCTTGCTCATACAACTCTCTCAGGCCTCTCACCAGGGACTTGTATATGCTCTCATAGAGCTTGCCATCCTTGCGAAGTCCAGCTAAAATGGCAGTGAGGATGCTCTCATCTAAAGGATTTTTCACGTTGTTAACTTTGCGCCTAAACCTCATAATGTAATCCTTCAGCAATTCATCTTTTTGTTGGAAGATTGTCACAAGGTGACAAGACAATGCAAGCTATCTTTTTAGTGCCTTGTATTAACTGAGGAATCTCATTTAGCATTCTCCCTAGCTATGAATGCTATGAGGAGGGAGATTCCTAAGCCATGTCTGAGGTATTTCCCTAAAGGTGGCAAGGAAAATATGGCATTTGACTAACAAATTCGTGGTTTGGAGGTCCATTTGAACATTAAATGTGTCCAAGTGGTTGTACGGGTCATTATCCCCATTGTATTGCAGGATGTTTGGGATCTTGAACCTGTGAGGGAAAGGCTCTGTCTCAATCTCCCAGGTGAAAGGCGTCCTTTCCTCATAGTGGTCCTGAGTACTTTGAATTGCAGGTCATTTCTCTAGTCGCTGCACTCCCTGAAGTAGCTCTTCGATTTTAGGGTCCTGAGTTTCGGACTAGTGGCTAGTAGTACAATGGCTCCTGTTTTCTTCCTAATCATAGGAGTGGAGATCTGAGGTCTTATACTTTCTGCTGTGCTCATGACCCGAAGGGTAGCAATCCAACCTATGCCTATGACAGGTCCTATATGTATCTTCTTCTTGATGCAAGCTCTCACCTCACTGATTATTCCCATTATCATCCTGTCGAGCTCGACGGACCTCCAATCTTAGTCGCGAGTTGGACAAATGAATAGAGCCAGCTTGTTGGTGCTCCTTTCTAACAAACCTCTCCTATTGGCCCCAAGTTATTGGGGCCCCTCTCCGAGTGTAGCGACTTCAACTTGTCTCTGAACGCCTTGGGCTTATGCTTGAGCCAGTGCCTTCACCATGTCGACCAGCTCTCTCATAGTATTTTCAAGTGCCTCTTGATGTTGGTGCCAAGTTAGAGCTTGGTTAGTCTCAAAAGCAGCAGGTTGATGGGGAGTAAAAGGTGCCATGCCAATAGTAGAACCAGTTGTAGGGGTAGTAAAGGCACTTGCCGCAGGGAGGACTGATCCTCTAGTTGGTAACATTTCCCATTGTTGCTATACATGACCTTCAAGTTGGCCAATGGTAGCATCTGTACTTATGGTGGCTTTTCCCCTTGCCACTGCAACTAAACAATTAACTAAAGAGTGAAAGGATGGAAGTTCAAAGTGACCACAAGGTTGAAGGTTCGGGCCCTCCTTCTAGCACCAAAATGTTGATGGCAAAAATCGATCAACACCCCAAACTGCAAGTTGCAAGTGTGTATATGAGCAAGGAAAAGAATGAGAGAAAAGGAGGAACTATGAACACCGAAAGCTTTTTATCGTGGTTCGACAAAAGTCAGTGTGATCCCTACGTCCACGGTGGTTTGTGTTGCCTTTATGCAGTGGTTTCTCTGTATGTTTCAGTAAAGTAATAGTACACAAGCTCTCTCACTATTTTAGCAGAGTTTTTGCATGTGTATTTTAGTATATCCCTATGTTACAATGGGTAATAAATGCTTGACGGGTAATAAATGTTTGGCATGTCACTATCAGACTGTTAGAGGCTGATATATCGATTTTGGGGGCTGACTTATCGATTGGAAATATGTGCCTTCAGTTGCTGATTAGATTATAGAGTTCTGGGCCCACGGTCGGGTCACCTAGTTGGTAGCTTGGGCTTGTGCTAAGCGACCTGCTGGTTATGGGGGTTGGTCTTATTCCTTGGTTCAATTTGAGATGAGTCTTCTTGAGGATGGCTGGGGTAGTGTGTCTCAGCCAATGAGGCGAGTCCCATCCTCAACGAGCTAGGATTACCGCCTGATGTTGCTTTTGTCTTACATCCTGAGTTCACAGCCAACGAGTTGGCACTTTTGCTTAGCGACCCCAATTCTGGACAATCTGGGCCTTTTCTGGTTGGACTTGTCTTCTATTAGACATTTGTCAGTCCATTTTGCATTATCTCAAAAATACTCACAACATGATTGTAGCTTACTTTCTCATATTTTTATATGTTTAAAAGTTATGAGAAAGAGTTACCAAACAAAATTTATAAAAGAACTAGTTTGTAACAAATTTTAAACCAAATTAAATTTGATTTTAAACTAGTTCAAAGTTATCTGGTTTAATAAAAACTGGTTTTATATTGAATTATGTAGAACTAGTTTTATAATTTGGCAAACACCCCTTCAAGGTTAGAAAAAAGGTTTTAAAATTGGTTTAAAAGTGGACCAAGAAAGTAATAGCAATGCCCTTTGACGTTGAACTTATTTATATTGATTTTATTTTTTTCCATTTTTAGTACAGAACAAAAAAGGAAAAGACTGTGGTGCATCACTAACACACTAATGTAGATTTACACTAGCAAATTGAAGGTGGAGATTCACCCTTTTAGCTAGAACAACAAATAGCACATAATAGTTTGTATTTATGAATTGGTTTCTACATTTCTTTTATTATATTTGTTGTTCCCAAGTCCTTTTGGGCCAGATTGAAATGGTTGCCTGACCCAAATCCAATGTCAAGGGGAAGACCTGTACAGACGGAGACTGAAGGCAAAGGGCATCGGTGTAAACTTAATTGAGGACAAAGTTGTTGACAATGGGCATTGAAGACAATGGGAGGATTAGCAGTTGAAGATAACATTGGGAAAAGAGGATGAAGATATGAGAAAACACAACGTATTGATCAAAATATGGCAAAGGCTATTAGTCACGAAGATGAGGGACCGCAAGCATTGTGCAAATACCAATTGATTATTGCAAATTCCCACCATTGTGCACACACTATTGTAGGGATTAATTAATTTACTAGAGATAGGATAATGTTGACAATAATATCATTTGATGGTATGCTTGTTGAAAATATCTCATACACATATTTAAGGAAGAAAACAATAACTGAAATACTATGTCCTTTGTCTCGTCAGTCTATTTTTGTCTAAGGTTCTCATGAAAATCCAAGGATTCTGAATTTAATTTTGATAAAATCTGGGTGGTATAGGCAACATTGGAAACTAGATTGGCTGTGCGCACTGATTTACTAGAATTTGTGTAATTATTTTGATTTCAAGTTTCATTTTATGTAACCTTTTATGTTCTACATTTCTAGTGTTGCATTTTTATTAGATAAGTTCCAAAAATGGGAATTCATTTTGATTCCACTGAGGTCAGTAATTTTATTTGAAATTAGAAATTCAATTGTAATAATATGTTTTGGAAAATGAAATACTTATTAGCTAATTTTTTTCAGTTAGGATAAAGTGATTTGTGGAAAGGAAAATATGATTTAGTGCTATTCAACCTTTGTGAAGAATATGTTAGCTTGAAATTGGGAAAATTTTTTTTTTCCCTTGCCTAAACCTAAAAAACTAAAATAATAGAAGCAAGGATGATGGCTTTCTTGATGATATTTTCAACAATTTTGCATTGAATTTTTCTCATCTTGCCACTTTTTTTTCCTTTGGCTTGACAGGAACCATGTATATACAATATAACAAATAAAACATATTTTGTCTACAATTTAGACGTCGGTTATGGAGTGGGAGCTTTTTTTTTCTTCTTTAAAGTGAATCACTGCTCATAGGAATAACAAAGTGCATGTGTTGTTAATCTTCACCCTTTGCCCGAATGGGCACTCTTTTTTCTTTTTTTCTCTCTATTCTAACAAAGGGTTTCTAGTATGAATGCAAGGGAAACAATTTACAAAAAGAAGATATGGAAAATCTTAGATATGCTTCAGCTTATATACCTATCTTGGAGGAGCTTGATATAAGTGAGAATTTCATAGAGGATGAAGGAATCAGGTTCACTTAATATTTGTTTTGTAGATATGTTGAAGCTAAGATATATAAGTCTCTTACATTTTGTTATCAAATTTACAGGATATTTATTTTTGCTGGAATGTCTGCTCACTTGGCTAATTTAAAGTTAGAGAATTGTGAGCTATCCTATGATGGAGCTAATTAGCTTTTCAATGCCCTTTCAACTATTAAATGGCCATTAAGGTCTCCTTCTATTGCTAACAATTTCCTTGGCAGGTTTGTGTGTGGATAAGAACACTTACTCTTTATCATTTTATTCTTGTTTCCATTTGTGTTTAAATATGATTATTCTCATCTAGTCAAGTAGCTCCAGCTTTGAGAAAATTTTTGGGCGATCTATTCAAGTGCTCAATGTTGGAGGCATTATATTGGGATCATCTAGTTTCCAGGAACTTTAAGATCCATTTGAAGGGGGAGCTAAAACTAGTGAATCTTTATATAAGGTTAAATAAAGCTTCAAGTTCGAATGGTTCTTTTGTTTGATGTAGCTCAGGGAAGATAGTGGCATATTATTCAATCCTTACAGCAAAAATCATGGTGGGATTGCAACTGTCAAGTTTATGTCAAAGCTCTTGTCACGAGCTCCAAAGCTAATTGAAGTGAATGCAGCATGCAGGCAATCTTATGGCAATTGAATCCTTAACCACCGTTTGCTCTGCATTAAAAGTCACTAAAGGCAATCATATTTTTACTATCTCTTCTATTGATGCTAATAACATGCTAAAAGTTGGCCGACTTGTTGATTTTGCTAAAGCATGACTAAACTCCATTTTGTGGTTACTTAATTCTTTTAGTGTCATAATATAGCCCCTGTACTTGATGACTAGACTTGATCAGATAAAAGAATGGGGAGGGTGATGATAGCAGGCTACCAAGACATTATTGTTTGATATTTCAAAATTTTCTTGCCACCTTCAGATATAACTATCATAATTATCATTTGTAGGTAATCTTGAGCATTTGGATTCAACAGGGCATATTTGGGACTATAAGCCAGGTCAAGTTTCCCTCCATGCTATCTTTGTTTGTAACGAAAAACCCATACTGATTCTTTCTTCATCATCAGCCCATGCTACAACTAACGATGATGGTCCTTCGATTAAAGATTTCATGCGTACTCAATTTAAATATTTTATTAGTTGCTGTTATTTCTTCCTATATCATTTGTGCATTTTGACCTAATTTTTTTTTGTATAATGCTTGTGTATATTTTAATTGTTTTGACATATCCTGGATTCTCACTAACCCCAATATGGAGCTGAGTTTAGCTTGCAAGTTAATTTATTGTTAATGTAAAATATTTTACATTATTAGTGAACAACAATGTGTCACTTCATTAAAAAAAGAATAATTAAAAAATTTTATCCATAATAATGAAGTTTTAAATTTTTTTTTTATTAATGCAACAATACATAAATGAGTAATAGTGTAAAACTTCTTTACATTGTCAATTAGTGTTAAATCACTGAAAAAGATAAAATTTGTATGTCTCTCTCTCTCTCTCTCTCTCTCTCTCTCTATATATATATATATATATATGTATATTACCATGCGATCAAATCTCAATCCTAAAGCAACAGCAAGAGATGTGAGAATTTTATACACATATATACATTTAAAGATTCCACACTAGATCAATATTATCCATTACAATTTGACATGCCATGCTATTTGACTTTACTGCTGTAACATTTACTGTGAAGGTGTATAATGAAAGACGCTTGTCCTAGAATGTGAAGGTGCATAGCGAGAGACGCTAGCCATCAAGCGAAACACAAATGTGAGGTATCAATATCTTTAACTATATAATTGTAGCTATGAGAACATCGTTGCCATCTACGAAGTCCCAAATCGAGAACCTAAAACTTGTACGTAAAGTGATCTCCAGCTTCAACTTGTTTTGAGAGGACAAGGTTTAAAAACAAATTCACAAGATGTATTGTTATTTCATTTTTCAACATCATTGGTGCCTTTAGGGCAAACATCAAAACACCATACAAAGAAATATTTACTTAACCTGTAACAAGAATAGGACATATTGAATGGGAAGAATGATCAACTTCAAAGATTTAAAAATGTAGAACTAAAAGCAATTATAAAGGAGTTTCTATCGCTAAAGCTCATTTATTCAAAAAAAAAAAAGCATCTATTAGTATTTTCATAACTTAATTGGAAGTTACATCATAACAACAAAAAGAAAGATTAAAAGAGAAAAAAAAAAAGATGAATTGAATAAGGGAGCCTGGGATAAAAAACTGGACAAATAATTTGCGTCAGATTCAACACATAACTCTCATTCAATTAATTTATAAACATAATCTATTAATTGCACAGCAAAGATACTAATAAAATTGAATATAGTTATATTCGCAAAAGAAAGAAATTGAACTAAATCCCATAAGATGGTAGTTAGTAAGCATATGATTAGAATTGACAACTCTATATTAGAAAATTTCCCCCATGCAAGAACTGTCGGATTAAACCTCAATAATTCATTAGCTATAATTGTCATTTCAAATGTGGGTGAATTATTATCCCATCCTGGCACGTCTTGGTAGTCTCTTGCTAGCTGGCCACTGGTTGTAGCCTAAAATATGGCAGTAAATGCAGTCAAGTGAATGGTTTAAAGTTTGATACCAATAGGACAGACTAACGGTAAAATAATTTCATATGCCATCTTAATCATCAATAAAGCATTGATCCTAGAGTAGAAAATAGTGGTTTGTGAAATTAATAAATACATAACTATTAACTACCTAACTATATACTTCAAGGATAAAGGCAAGAACAAAATAAGAATAATTAAAGATACATCCCACTCTTAATTTTGATGTGAATTCTATCATCTTTGTTCCTTTCAATGATAAATGTTTTAGATGTTGAAGGTGACTTTGCAGTTGCGGAGAGAGAGCACCCTTCACCCTCACATGTAAAAAATTGGCCTTGGGAGGTACAGACTTGAAATTCGGATTGTGAAACTCTCCATAACTGCAGCAATTATGAAAGAAATTTTTGAGTTAAACTTAGACATCACAGGAACATAACTTTTAAATCCAAAATTCCATCACTTTGTTTACAGTCTTACTAAATTTGGTGATGCTCCACATGAGAAATTACTACTGCTATCACACAACTTACCAAGTTCCATGACGTGAAATATGTACATGCAGATTGATGATATGATTTTAATAACCAGCATGTTTATCCCAAACATCAATAAACTACAGATGCTCACAACTAAAAAATTTGAGGTATGGCAAATTTGAGACCTAAAGTTAACAACCATCCACTATAACATGTTGGCAAACCTTGATGTTTGTATAGAGAAGAGAAACAATTGTATAAACCAGGAAATGTGTAAAGTGTAAACTCAGCTGCATCATTGAATTTATCAACTATTTAGCATTTCCCATGAGAGCACAACATCTCTATCAACTATGACATTCATGCCTTAGATACATACTTCTACATCTGTAATGTTACTGACTTCAATAGTACTTCTGTTCTGTCCTTTATTTTTCAATTTTGCCTTACAGATCAGCTAGAATAGTTCGGAAATTCCTAGAAAGAATCACTGCATTGTTCAACAATAGCTTGGCGAAATAAACTTCAGCCTTTGGAATGCATTCGACTTTATCAAGCTTCGCATCTTAGTTAAAGAAAAAAATCTAGTATATAGGTCATATAATGCTTCTAGTAAACAACTTTAAAAGAACTAAATAAGAAAGATATATTGCAACTCATTTAGAAACTTGTAACATAATTGATATTCAATAAAATTATTAAATCAAGCGTACTTAAAAATAATAGTTATTCCCAGAATCTCATTCCATATGTAAAAGTGAAAAAATAATAGGAGACAAAATGAGCACATTTCACCTATAATCAACATGAGGAACTTCTGGAAGTTAGCACGATATATTTTCTGGGTAATTTTCAATCTTTATCCTCTTTGATACTTGTTGCATTTATCTTTGAGTGAGTATTGATTGAAATTAATCTACTTAAATGTAAACGAAAATTAAGCTCAAGAAGAAAAGATATAAGAAAATTGAATGAAGTAAATGTACAAAGTGTTCCTCTATCTGATGAAATCATCTACAGCAAGAAAGAAATCACACAAAACTTACTCATCCATTGCTCGATCAAATATTTATGCTTATGAAATAGCATACTTGAAATTATAGCATTGTTCTGAGGTGTTGTGCATATAAGGCTAAATTTATAAAACTAAAAATTTTAAATACAATCTAGGATGGCATGGTGCAATGGAAGAATACCTTCAATATCAGACAGTGTTTTCACTTTTGATATTGCCTCTTCTGACTTAGATTCCTAGCTTTATAGGCAGCACAAACTGGAAAATTTCCTAATAATGACATTATGAGTTTCAAGACGAAAATTTCCCAATACATGCCATCCCTCATATTCGTGACTAATGCTCATCATCGTCTTCAACCGATCTCTTTGTCATCATCGTTAACCACTGATGATTTCCCCATTGTCTTCAATTCCTATTGTCTACCACTTCGTCTTCAATTAAGTTCAACGTCTCCCTTTGTCTTCGTCCTCCTTTCTTTCAGATCTCCCCCTTCATTAGTTATGAGCTGGATTATAAATTAAGTCCAGTCTAAACCTCTTCTCAAAAGCCAAAGAAAATTTAGGAACAAATTCAGGAGTAGATTGCTTTTGGCCCAATCAAAGCAAGTTGCATCAACAAATCTCTGCTATTGATGTGTTGGTGTAGATCTACACAAAGGTATCAATGATGCACCACAATCTTTTCCAACAAAAAAAAAAATAATAACAATACATTTATTATTTTTCCTTTAAGGCTTGTCAGACCCCACCCCTTTTTTACACTTTACGATAGCAGAAAACTACTTTCGTCTCTTCTCCCTTAAACACGAACGCTGTAACGAGCCTCCATGATGTTCGTCCTCTTTAGTTTGTGTCGGTAACAGCAGAACGGAGCGGGTCACCCAGGCGGTGCTGCTTATTGCTAGTCTGCAGTGGCCTGAAGTGCAAAGATGCGGGAAACCAACAGCAAGTAAGAGTGCTAATCGGGTTAAATGGACGAGTCTGTATTTTGAAGTAAATTAGATTAGATAGTTGGAAGTCCATTTAAAAAAGGGCTTAAACGAATTAAACTTAACAGATTATCATTCAACCAGATCGGATCCGTGCAGGCATGAGCCGAACCCTTTTTAATTTTTTAAATAATTATTATTTTAAAAAATACAATTAATGAAAATAATATATGTTAAATAAATTATATAATATAAAAGATATATATATATATATATTTAAGACATAAATTAATTATTAGAATTATTAAAAAAAAATGAACTAACCTGTAGATCGATCCAATCCAATCACAGACTAAACTGTAAGTTTATGGATACATTTAAAAGTAAGTCTAATTGGGTGACGCCTGTTTAAGCCCAATCTACGTGGATTTTGATTTAATTCATCTAATCCATCTGTTTAACATTCCAGTAATAAGGATATTACCCTGTTTTGAGACCTTCAAACCAGCAAGGCTTGGCCACAATTTCGACTCAAATAGAGCTTCCAATGCTCTCTTTAGAGGTGGGTAATTGTACATATGGCTTTGATTTTAGATTTTATTAAGATTTCCTTAATATATTCAAGATGGTGCCCTTAAACCTTCACCCCTATTTATGGAAAATCTGATTTGCATGTTGAAAAATTAGCTAAATTGGGGAATTTGAAACTTAAGGGGGGTGTTACTAAATTATACAAAAGTGAGGGTTTAGTTGAGTTAAATTGAGAGAAATTCCTATTAAATAGCCTTAATTGAGAAAATGAAGTATAATTTTGCTTTTAATGACTTAGATAATCATAAGTTAACTTTTCAGATGGGGTAAGTGAGTATTGCTAGTTTTGAAGCCATTCTAATATGATCTTAGTTATATGTGAGCTTGGGATAAGTAAGAGACTTTTAGAAATAAGTTGTGACCAAGAATGATTTGGTTCTACCCAACCAACATTATGGCTATTTAAAGATGATTTTTAGGTTCATTTAAATGTTCTCTTATTATAGAATGAATGTTAGGTAAATAGTAAAGGATTCTAAGAAGTATCAATAGTCAAAACACTATCATGTTATGTGAAAACAATGTTTAGTTAGGTAGTTTTAAGTCATTTTAAGCAAGAAGTGTAAAAAGGTATACTATGATTTTGAGTGAAGACTTTCTAATTGTTTTTAGTTAGTTTAATTTCATCGAAGTGATAAAATATAAACTTCCTATAACTAGACTCCTAAGCTCTTGGTTCGAAGAAGTGGCAACCTCAATCTTGGAACTAAATGAAGGAAAGGAAGACCTCGGATACACCAAATCGAAAAGTTTCAAATTAAGCTCAATAAGTTAAGAGTTGTAAGTGGATAACTTGTTCTTTCTATCTTATATGTTATATAAAAAGTTATTTTTGGATTTTGGAACTTAAATCCTATCTTATATTACATTACAATATTCTTTGAACTTTTCTTCAAACTTGTACATTTGAAAGTAAAAACGATTTTCAGTATGGAATGTTATTCATCTACATATATGTGGTAGATTTTGGAACACTTGTTCCATGGTTTGACATTTGAAGTTCTTGCTATGTTTATAGAATTAGATTGTCAAATAGTTATATGTGGATTGATATTGATCACTTATTTTTATGAATGATAATTTTTTACGAAAGAAAAGCATAGCTGTCGATTTTTGTGACAAGTTGATAAAGTTGGATCTATAGAGATTTCCCCTAGAAAACTCGCAAGTGTACTTGAAATAATGAAATTGTCATATTACATATTTGGAGGAATAAAAGAGAGTTATACGTTTGGAGAGATAACTGGAATGAGAGAATTTATATTTCAGAAATGGTTGACTATGAAGACTCCACTTTGGATCATATAATTACTTTAAAACTATTTGAATATTTAATTACATATAAGTTGTTAAGTATCTACCTATGTTCATGTCTCAAGATCTGTTTGAAAAATCTCATATCTTAGTTTTAAGTCTTTAAACTACGTTAATATTGTTAAAGTCTTATTTTTAATTCCTCTTATTTGCTATAAGCTATTTGAAAGTATAAAGTATGACTTATATATGGTTTGACATAAATATCTTGTTACAAAAAGGTAAAACTTTTGAATCAGTTCTAGTTTTGTTTCAATAATGATTTTGAATTGAAATCTTGTGATTTGCCTTCAAACTTACTTCCTAAGTTTTACGGATTATATCATGCAATTTTTTTTTTAGAAAGAATGAATTTTTATTAGGAAAGTCGTGTAAATATGTATATGTATTTAGCTGTGATTTTAGGAGTTTGTTAGGATTAGGAGAATATTTAGGAGTTTGTTAGGATTAGAATTAGGAAAATATTTGGGAGTAACTTTAGGAGTTTGTTAGTCTCTTAAAATTTGTATATATATTCTATCTTTTGACTATTGAAAATATAAGAAAAAATACCGAATCACATTTTCTCACATGGTATCAGAGCTGAAGGGAAAGCTAGCTGCTTCATGACCATGGCCGGCAATGCTGATAAAGGAGGAAATGGAGGTTCTGGTTTTGGAATGAAGAAGATGCCCATAACTGATCCAACTTCACCTTATTATCTCACCTCGGGAGATAATCCTGGCATCATCATCACTCCTATACAACTTAAAGGCGACAATTATGATGAATGGGAAGGTAGTACATAACACCTTTAAAGCAAAGAAGAAGCTTGGTTTTATCAACGGCAAGATTCCAAAATCGGCGGACAACTCATCTGAACTTGAAGATTGGTGGGCCATGAATGCGATCCTGATTGGTTGGATATTTAACATCATTGATCCATCTTTGAGATCCACTCTTTCTTACCTAGAGAATGTGAAAGACTTATGGGAAGTCCTGAAGGAACGATTCTCAGTTGGGAATGACGTACGAATCCATCAACTAAAAAATGACATTGTGAACTACAAATAATCGGGTCAGAATGTTATGGCTTATTACAAGAAATTAAAAACCATGTGGGAAGAATTGGCTAGTTATATGAAGAATCCAATTTGTAGCTACTCAGGATGCATTAAGGATGGCAACGGGTCAGGTTCGGATGGGTATGACAATACCTATACCCATACCCGTAACAAAAAATCATACCCATACCCTACCCGTACCCGTGAACATTGTAGCAGGTATGGATATAAGTTTATACTCGTGGGTATGGGTATACTCATGAATATATCCGCTAAAACGACGTCGTTTTAAGTAATATTTAAATAAAATAAATAAATTTTTTTATTTAAACGGGTAAACAGATATAGGTACGAGTATTTTTTTCAATAATTTTCGTGGATACGGATTTATGCCCATGGGTATTGATATACCTACAGGTATACCCACCAAAACAACATCGTTTTAAGTAGTGTTTAAATAAAAAAATAAAATTTTTTATTTAAACGAGTAAACGGGTATGGGTATGGGTATTTTCTCATACCCGTACCCATCCACGAATATTTTTTTTCATACACATACTCGTCCATCATGGGTGGGTATCTGCGGGTAAATGGGTACACAGGTAAAATTGCCATCCTTAGATGCATATGTGGTGCGGCTCAAGAATTAGCATAGGAGAGAGAAAAAGAGAAGGTTCATCAATTTTTTATGGGACTTGACGATGTTGTGTTCGGTACAATAAGATCAAATATTCTGAGTATGTCACCATTGCCAAACATCAACCGTGTTTATGCTATGGTTATGATTGAGGAAACACACAAGGCTATAGCACAAACACGAGACGAATGGACCGATGCAGTTAGCTTCGTAGTCCAAGCCAAAACAAATGCAAAGTCCAGAACAAGCAAAGGGGATGATAAGGGGACATGCACCAATTGTGGAAAACTTGGCCATGAAGCGAATGATTGTTTCCAAATCATTGGGTATCCCGATTGGTGGCATTCTGGTAGAAGTGGATGAGGTGCAGGACGTGAAAATCATGGAGGTTGTGGTGGAGGTGCTGGACATGGAAGAAGTGCACAAACTGCTAACGCCACACAGATACAGGCTCGTGGTACAATAGGCACACAATCAGGGGGAGTAACAGATGACTGGAAAAGATACAATCGCTGTAAAAGAAGAAACAATAAACTTTGGCAAAGGATTAATTCTAAACAACATGTTATATGTGCCAAATCTAACTTGCAATCTTATCTCTGTGTCTAACTAATACATGACTCAAATTGTACAGTCACTTTTTTCTAATAAATTGTGTGTGATACAAGACCGTACTTCGAGGACTGTGATTGGTGCGGGTGAGCAACTGAATGGGTTCTATCATTTTTGCATAGTCACATCTGTATAGGCATACAAAGCAAGTGGAGTTAATTCTTTCACCATGTGGTATAAGCATATAGGGCATCCTTCTAGTCAAGTAGTTAGTTTGCTTCCTAGTGTTTGTACTGTTAAAAATGATAAGCATGAACAAATATGTGATATTTGTTCGAGAGCTAAGCAGACAAGAGATGTTTTTATTTCCAGTCATAATAAAACCACTGAACTTTTTGAATTGATACATTATGATGTGTGAGGTGCTTATCGTATACATTCTTCATGTGGTGCTTCCTATTTTTTGACTATTGTGGATGATTTCTCTCATCCTATTTGGATATATTTGTTGGCTGAAAAAAGTGAAATAGGAGACATTCTTAAAATTTTTGTGCTATGGTGTTCACTCAATTTAATAAAAGGGTTAAACTTGTGAGAAATGACAATGGCATTGAATTTAAGGCTTTGAATTTTTTTTTACTAAACATGGAATAATTCATCAAACTTCAATGGTTGACACTCCTCAACAGAATGGCTGAGTAGAGAGGAAACATAGGCACATTCTAAATGTAGCTCGAGCTCTTCACTTTCAAGCAAACTTACCCATCGAATTCTGGGCTAAATGTGTCCTTATAGCAGGTTACTTGATTAATCGCAGTCCTACTACCTTGCATAAAGGAAAAAGTGCCTATGAGGTATTATTTGGTTAAGCCCCCACATATTCTCATATTCAAACATTTGGATGCCTATGCTATGCTCACAATCGACCTTGACAAAAAGATAAGTTTGGTAAGCGGAGTCGGCGATGTGTATTTGTAGGCTATCCCTATGGCAAAAAGGATTGGCGCCTCTATGATATAGAAAGTGGCGAGTATTTTAACTCTCAGGATGTTGTGTTCAGTGAAAATTAATTTCCTTATATTATAGATCGTCTTGTTATGCAAAATAACTTAACTACAATAATGAGCATTTTGTGGAATGAAGGTTCCTTGCTAACCAACAATCTTAGCACAGGTATACATGACATAAGGGGGAGCAATGGAGATGAAGGAGTGATTGTGAGGTGCAAGAAGTGTCTAATACTATAGAAAATTGTGACAGACACGATGGGCAAGAAATCTCTGATGTCAAACAACTTGGCCTTGATCATAGGGATCGATGGGCACCAAGCAAACTAAAAGACTATATTTGCCACACCGTGTGTTGTGCTAATGACCTTGCTAACTCACTCACATCAACTATGTCCTTAGGAATGTTTTATCCTATTACACACTGTCAGGTCCCACAATAGATGGTATAAGGATTTAAAGAGTGGTGAACAATTTATTAAGCAGAATTTAAAACAGATCTTGCCCT